>CM049308.1:41939249-42166826 GCA_026874595.1 Sipunculus nudus | reverse complement strand
CATTGCGAAAAAAAGTCTGTTTGATTTCAGAATAACAGAAGGACAGAATGACGGACATGGGTAAAACTATATGCCCCGGCCACTTTGTGCCGCGGGCTTAAAAATAAAAACAAGTGACCCATGGGTCATGATTCTCAGCCGACTGACATGTTGACAATATGCATAGACAACTGATTAAGATAATGTACATGGCATCATCCTTCATGCATATAAGCTTAAGTGCATCAAGACCCATAACCACACCAAATTTATGACAATCCACCCAGCTTTTCCTGAGGAATCTGGCAATTTGTGTGTATTTTGCATTATTTCTCACGTGCAAAAACATACCCTAAAACTCTAAGAATATAGGTCACAGAAACCCAATTTCAAGTGTCTGGGGAGAACTGTTGATGAACTCTCAGGATGTCAAGTAAAAAGATTCTGGGTCCAATGGTTATGATTTCTGCCCTCCTTTGGTCACAAATTTTCAATTATGCTTGGGGGTGCTTATAAGCCCTATATCTCAGACAATAAGGGTAACAGAGACTCAGTTTCAAGTTTCCAAGGATATTTTTCACAGACCTCCCTGGATGTCAAGTAAGAAGATTCTCAGCACAGTGAATATCATTTGTGCCCTGTTAATGGAAGACTGCATCTTTAAAGGTCTCAAAAACAGACACTAGTGGCCCATCGGCCATGACGCTCACCTGAATTCAAGGAATGTTCAACAATGAGCAAAATTAGTGCCAGAGTGCAAAAAAATCATGAATTTGTGAAGAGTCCTTAGACATGGGTTTCAGTGGGCTTTTGGACAGATGACAACTTTATTTGAAGGTCTCATAAATAGAAAGAAAAATGCATAAAAATTAAAAAAAAACTTAGGTAGTGCCACCAGTCTGCAGGAACTGATGAAACACTGCATGATCAATATATATCCAAGAATCATGGATATCAAGGCATTGGTTATTCAGATACTCGAGCTTTTGTTTGTATCAAATTTTTAATTATTCTTTTGGGTATTTATGAGCCCTATAGCTCGGAGAATATGGGTAACAGAGACCTAATTTCAGGATTTCCAAGGAGATTTTTCATTAGTCTCCCTGGATGTAAAGTAAGACGATTCTCGATTCAGCAGTTACAGTTTGAGCCATGTTCACAGATGACCACTTCATTTGAAGGTCTCATAAATAGCGAAAAAATGCCTTAAAAATTGAAAAAATACAGTTGGCACCACCAGTGTACAGGAACTGATGAAACACTCCATGATCAATCAATATGCATGCTAAGTATCATGGTCATCAGTGCATTAGTTAATCAGATACTGCAGTTTTTGTATCACATTTTTAACAAGAAAACATTTGCCAAGCGACAATGTCTATCCGCCGAAGTCAAGAGTGCAACAGGTGGAGTGAGGGTATGTCACACCACTCCTCAATATAGTCCACTAAACTCTGACAAAAAGGCATTAATTTAATCAACAAAAACACCTGGCGCCATCTGTTTGGTTTATGAGAAAACTCTCCAAGACAGATTGACATGCCAAATTTCAGACCAAAAGCTAGAACCATTCCTAAGATATGAGCAATTTTCACCCAAAGCAAATGTACAGATGGACACCACAGGAAAACAATTGCAAATGGCACCTCCAGTCTTGAGTACAACATGGAGGAGTCCAAGATATATGGACACAATGGATACAATTTCAGGCCAATACGGCACACCACTCCTAACAAAAGAGCAGTAATTCTACAGAAACAGGAAGGTAAGTGGCACCACCTGTCTGGTTTATGAGAAACTTTCCAAGATGGTTGGATATGCCAAATTTCAGACCAATACCTTGAACCACTTCGGACATATAGGCAAATTCCACTCAAAGCACACATACGGATAGACACCACTGAAAAATGATTGCAGATGGCACCACCAGTCTTGAGTACAAGATGGAGGAGTCCAAGATCTATGGGTAAGCACCATTTCAGACCAATACGACCAATCACTCCGGAGAAAACACCAGTAATTTATTCTATGGAAATGGGAAGGTAAGTGGCGCCACCTATCTGGTTTACAAGAAAATTTTCCAAGATGGACGGACATGCCAAATTTCAGACCAATACCTTGAACCACTTCAGAGATATTTGAGCAATTTCCACCAAAAGCACATGTACACATGGACAACACCAGTAAATGTTTGCAGATGGCACCACCAGTCTTGAGTACAACATGGAGCAGTCAAAGATATAAGAGTATGCACCATTTCAGGCCAATACGACCAATCACTCCTGAGAAAAGAGCAGTAATTTATTCTACAGAAACAGGAAGGTAATTAGCACCACCTATCTGGTTTAAGAGAAAATTTTCAAAGAAGGATGGACATGCCCAATTTTAGACCAATATCTTCAACCACTTCGGAGATATGAGCAATTTCCTCCCAAAGCACATGTACAGATAGACACAACCGGGAAATGATTATAGATGGCACCACCAGTCTTGAGTACAAGATGCAAGAGTCCATCATCTATGAATATGGACAATGTCAGGCCAATACGGCAAATCACTCCTGAGAAAATTACATTAGTTTATTCTACAAAAACAGGAAGGTAGGTCACACCACCTGTCTGGTTTACAAGAAAACTTTCAAAGATGGATGGACATGCCAAATTTCAGACCAATACCTTGAACCACTCCTGAGATATGAGCAATTTTTACCAAAAGCAAATATACAGATGGACGCCATGTGAAAATTACTGCAGATGGCGCCACCAGTCTTGTTTAATGAGATGCAATTGTCAATTACCTATGAACATGCACAATTTCAACCCAATACATTGAAGAACCACTAAGAAGAACAGATGGCAAATGCACAGATCGATCCTACACAAAAAGTATTGTAGTTGGCGCCACCAGTAGCAATTTCAAGATGGAGAGATCCAAGACCTATGGACATGCAAACTTTCAGCTCAATACATTGAACCACTCCTGATATATAAGCTGTTATCTGAAAGACACCCAGATTCAGACTGCACAGAAAGGATTGCAGGTGGTGCCACCTGTCTTTGTTATGCACAACTACATAGGTGAGGGAACAACTATGCCAGGTTACGGAAAGATCGGTCTAAGGGTTTCAGAGTTCTCCAGAAATATACACAGTTTTTGTATCACATTTTTAATTATTTTGGGGGTACTTAGGACCCCATAGCTCCGAGGATATGGGTAACAGAGACCTAATTTCAGATTTCCATGAAGACTTTTCATGGACCTCCCTAGATGTGAAGTATGAAGATTCTAGGTCAAGTGGCTACGATTTCTGCCCTGTTACAAGATGAGGCTTTATTTGAAAGTCTCAAAAAGAGAAAAAAATGCATACAAATTGGAAAAAATATAGGTGGCGCCACAAGTCTGCAGCAACTGATCCATGCAAAAAATCATGGCCATCACTACATTAGTTATTCAGATACTGCAGCTTTTGTATCACATTTTTAATTATTCTTAGGGGTACTTACGAGCCACATAGCTCAGAGGATATGGGTAACAGAGACCTAATTTCAAGTATCCACGTACAGAGACTTTTCATGCACCTCCCTTGATGTCAAGTTTGAAGATACCAGGTCCAGCAGTTATGATTTGAGCCCTGTTAACAGATCACAGTTTCATTGCAGGTCTGAAAAAAAGAGAAAAAAATTGTATAAATTGGAAAAAATACAGGTATCGCCACAGTCTGCAGGACGTGATGGAACATCCCATGATCAATATCCATGCAAAGAATCATGGCGATCAATGCAAGTGGCGCCACCAGTGTGCAGGAACTGATGGAACATTCCATGACTAATATCCATGCAAAGAATCATGCTGATCAATCCATTTATTGTTCAGATACTTCAGCTTTTGTATCAAATTTTGCACTATTCTGGTGGGTACTTTGGAGCCCCATAGCTCAAAGGTTATGGGTAACAGAGACCTAATTTCAGGTTTCCATGGAGATTTTTCATGAACCTCCCTTGATCAAAAGTGGGAAGATTCCACATCCAGCGGTTACAATTTTTGCCCTATTAACAGAGGACAGCATCTTTAAAGGTCTAAAATATAGACAGAAAATGCGTAAAATTTTTTTTTAAATCCACCTGGCACCACCAGTCTGCAAGAACTGATGAAACACTCCATGATGAATAGGCATGCAAAGAATCATGGTGATCAATGCATTAGTTGTTCAAATACTGCAGATTTTGTAACAAATTTTTAGTTATTCTGTGTGGGAACTTCTGAGCCCCATAACTCGTAGGATATGGGTAACAGAGACCTAATTTCAGGTTTCCATGGTGATTTTTCACGGACCTCCCTGGTTCTCAAATTAGAGATTCTGGGTCCAGTGGTTATGATTTGTGCCCTGTTAACAAATGACAACATCCACAAGTTCTCAAAAACAGAGGAAAAAATTGATAAAAAATAAAAAAATACAGGTGGCGCCACCAGTCTGCAGAAACTGATGAAACACTCAATCATCAACATCCATGCAAAGAATCATGGTGATCAATGCATTAGCTGTTCAGATACTTGAGCTTTTGTACCAAATTTTCCATTATTCTCAGGGGTACTTGGCAACCCCAGTTTGAACTAGATATGTCAGAACGACACGAATGCCCCCGCCTTGGGCAAATTAGAAACATTTGTAAAATTTTATAAGTTCAGGAGGTGTCATATGGTCAAAAGTAGGTCAACAAGGGCAAAATGCAAACTCGATCTGTAACGGGTCATTATCAAGCAACACATCAAAAATCATGCCAGTATATGCAGCCATTGTGAAAAAAAGTCCATACATGTGGATTTTCCATAAAAATTTCTGTCTTTCATGAAATTTTCTATGTTTAGGAGCTGTAAAACAATCAAAAGTAGGTCAACCAGGATGAAACGCGAACTTGATCTGTAACTGTCATTATCTGCCCACACATAAAAAATCAGGGTGGTATCTGCAGGCATTGAGGAAAAAAAGTCAGTACATATGCATTTGTTATGAAAATTTATGTTTTTCATGAAACTTTCTATGTTCAGGAGCAGTCAAATGGTCAAAAGTAGGTCAACTGAGAGAAAACAAGAACTCGATCTGTAACTCGTCATTATCTGCCTACACACCAAAAATCAGGCCCGTATCTGCAGGCACTGTGAAAAAAAGTCCATACATATGCACCTTTTTATGAAATTTTCTATGTTAGAGCACCGACAAACAGTCAAAAATAGGTCAACTGCGACAAAACATGAACTTGATCTGTAACTGGTCATTATCTTCCCACACACCAAAAATCAGGCCAATATCTGCAGGTATTGTGAAGAAAAGTCTGTACAAGTGTATTTGTCATGAAAATTTATATTTTACATGAAATTTTCTATGTTCAGGAGCCGTAAAACAGTCAAAAGTAGGTCAACCGGGACGAAATGCTAAATTAATCTGTAACTGGTCAATATCTGGCGACACACCAAAAATCAGGCCAATATCTGCAGGCATTGCGAAAAAAAGTCTGTACATGTGTATTTGTCATGAAATTTCATATTTTTCACGAAATTTTCTATGTTCAGGAGCCGTAAAACATTCAAAAGTAGGTCAACCAGTACGAAACGCGAACTCGATCTGTACTGGTCTATATCTGCCCACACACAAATAATCAGGCCAATATCTGCAGGCATTGCGAAAAAAAGTCTGTACATGTGTATCTGTCATGAATATTTCTATTTTTCATTAAATTGTCTAAGTTTAGGAGCCATAAAACAGTCAAAAGTAGGTCAACCGGGACGAACCGCGAACTCCATCTGTAACTGGTCTATATCTGTCCACACACCAAAAATCAGGCCAATATCTGCACGCACTGCGAAAAAAAGTCCGTACATGTGTATTTGTCATGAAATTTCATATTTTTCATTAAAATTTTCTATGTTCAGGAGCTGTAAAACGGTCAAAAGTAAGTCAACCAGGACGAAACACAAACTCATTCTGTAACTGGTCTATATCTGCTCACACACCAAAAATCAGGCCAATATCTGCAGGCATTGCGAAAAAAACTCCGTACATGTGTATCTTTCATGAATATTTCTATTTTTCATGAAATTTTCTAAGTTTAGGAGCCGTTAAACAGTCAAAAGTAGGTCAACCGGGACGAAACGCGAACTCAATCTGTACTGGTCTATATCTGCCCACACACCAAAAATTAGGCCAATATCTGCAGGCATTGCAAAAAAAAGTCCATACAACTGTTTGATTTCGGAATGACGGAAGGACGGAATGACAGACATGGGTAAAACTATATGCCCCGGCCACTTTGTGGCGGGGGCATAAAAATATGGGTAACAGGGACCTAATTTCAGGTTTCCAAGGAGATTTTTTATGGACCTCCCAGGTCCAGCGGTTACAATTTCTGCCTGGTTAACAGACAGATGGACAATGGACAAAGGGCGATCACTATAGCTCACATGACTTACAGTCAGCTGAGCTAAAAATTCAGGTGCAGCCACCAGTCTGCACGAACTGATCAAACATTCCATGATTAATATTTATTCAAAGAACCATGGTCACAGGTGATCATTGCATTACTTATTCAGATATTAGATCTTTTGTATCAAATTTTCTATTAATATGAGGGGTATTAACAAGCCCCATAGCTTTGAGGATATGGGTAACAGAGACTGATTTTCATGTTTCCACAGACACTTTTCATGGACCTCTTTTGATATCAAGTTAGAACATTCCAGGTCCAGCAGTTACAATTTGTGCCCTCTAAACAGATGACAGATTCTTTGAAGGTCTCAAAAATAGAAAAAAAAATTCATAAAAATTGGAAAAAATACAGGTGGCACCATCAGTTTGCATGCACTCATCGAACACTCCAAGATCAATAAACATTCAAAGGATCATGGTCATCAATGCATCAATTGGTTATTCACATACTGGAGCTTCTGGATCAAATAATTAATTATTCTCAGGGGTACTTACAAGCCCCATAGCTCAGAGGATATGGGAAACAGAAACCCAATTTCATGTTTCCTCAGAGACTTTTCATGGATCTCCCTTGATGTCAAGTGACAGGATTCCAGGTCCAGCAATTACAATTTCTGCCCTGTTAACAGACGAGAGCTTCTTTAAAACGAATCAAAATTAGAGAAAAAACAATCACAAAAACTAAAAAAAATAAAGGTGGCACCACGAGTTTGCACTATCTAATTGAACACTCCATGATCAATATTAATGCAAAGACCCATGGTCCTCAATGCATTAGTTATTCATATACTGTAGCTTTTGTATCAAATTTTTAATTATTCTGTTGGGTACTTCTCACCCTAAGGCCCATTGCTCAGACCATATGGCTAACAGAAACCTTATTTCATCTTTCCACAAACACTTTAAATGGACTTTTCCAATGTCACGTAAGAAAAATCCCAGATCCAGCAGTTACAATTTCTGTCCTATAAACAGGTGACAGCTTCTTTGAAGGTATAAAAAATACAGAAAAAAATTGTAAAAAATTAAAAAAAAAAAAAAAAAACCAGATGGAACACTCGATGACCAATATTCATCTAAACAATCATGGTGATCAATTCACTAGTTATTCAGATACCGGTACTTGACCTTTTGCATCAAATTCTTCATTATTCTCAGGATGTACTTACAAGACCCATAGCCCAGAGCATATGGGTAACAGAGACCAAATTTCAGGTTTCCTAGGAGATTTATCATGAACCTCCGTTGTTATCAAATTACAAGATTCCAGGTCCAGCAGTTACCTGTTAACAGACAACCGCATCTTTAAGGGTCTCAAAATAAAGAAAAAAATTCTTTAAAAAAAATCGAAAAAAATCCAGGTGGCACCAACAGTCTGCAGAAACTGATGAAACACTCCATGATCAATATGCACACAAAGATTCATGGTGATTAATGCATTAGCTGTTCAGATACTTGAGCTTTTGTATCAAATTTCCATTATTCTGGACGGTATTTCTCAGTCCCATAGCTCAAACGATATGGGTAACAGAGACCTAATTTCAGGTTAACTAGGAGATTTTTCATGGACCTCCTTGCATGTCAAGTAAGAACATTCTAGGTTTAGTGCTTATGAAATCTGCCCTGTTAACACACAGATGGCCAGACGGATGATGGACAAAGACTGATCGCTATATATATATCTTTTGTGAATAAATATTTATGCACTTAATATTCAAACATATAATTAATTTACCTAATGCTTAAACTTAAACTGTGTATTGGTCCTTTAAACTTTTGTACTGTAACATACCACATATACAACCCTCATGAAAGACTCAAAAAGTGTAAATCACATTTTTTTTAACCCCCTAAATATCAAGCCAATTTAGTATTTTCAACCCTACCCTACAGCGCAAAGCAAGTATGCCATCTATACCAAGGGTGCAACCTTGACAACGCTACAAACCATGCCAAGGCTGTAAACTTTGCCAAAACTGCAAACCATACCAAGACTGCAAACCATACCAAGACTGCAAACCATGCCAAGGCTGCAAACCATGCCAATGGTACATACCACGCCAAGGCTGCAAACCATCCCAACGGTGTAACTTTTGTTAAAGGTCCAAAGCATGCCAAGCATACAAAGCATCCCAAGGGTGCAAACTGTGAAAATCACAAATTTTTCAACCCCCAAATATGAAACCAACCTACTATTTTCCACCCTCCCTACAGTGCAAACCATGCCAACGCTAAAAACTATGTCAAACATCCAAACTATGTCAAGCATGCAAACCATACCAATGGTACAAACCATCCTAAGGGTGCAAACCACGCCAAGAGTACAAACCATACCAAGGGCGTAAACTTTGCAAGTGTGCAAACAATGCCAAGGTTGCAAACCATCCCAAGGCTGCAAACTGTGAAAATCACAAATTTTTCAACCCCCAAATCTGAAACCAACCTAATATTATTTTGCATCCTACCCTAGAGTGCAAACCATGAGTGCAAAGCATGCCAAGCTGCAAAATCACATTGGTGTAAAGTGTGCAAGGGTGCAAACCATGCCAACCATGCTAACCATGCCAAGGATGCAACCTGTGAAAATCACAAATTTTTCAACCCCCAAATATCAAGCCAACCTAATGTTTTGCACCCTACCCAAGAGTGCAAACAATGCCAAGGTTGCAAACCATCCCAATGATGCAAACCCTACCAACAGTGTTTTCAACAAGGTTTTCAACACCCAACAGGAGCAGATACAGGATTTTCAAAACCAGAGGGTCACACCAAGGAAGACTGAAAGAAACCCTAAAAAAGGTCCTCTGGTCCAGAAAGGAGGCAGTCAGGGTCCAGGGTTGGGGCAAGGTACTTGTACCTGTACCTAGGTACACATTTCAGAGTACCTGTACCTGCAAGTCATGAGTAGCAAGTACCTTGTACCTGTACCTGGAGCTAAAGTACCTATACCTGGTACAAGGTACTCCAGGTACACATTTTCATATTTTCAGTATTTTAAGTTTTTTTCCTTTTTTCTATTAAATTTGATTACATGCAGTGTAGTGTAATCACCAAGCCATCAGTCTCATAAAGTGCTAATGAATTGACTTGTTATTTCTGAATGTATGGTGTCATACTGTACTTGGTGCACTTAATAGGCTTTCAGTAAAACTGAATATCACATTTGTGAATGGATGCTGTTATACAGAACTTGGTGCACTTAATGAACTTTTAGTACCCAAATATCATGTTTGTGAAGTATGGTGTCATACTCTACTTGGTGCACTTAATGGACATTTAATACACTTGCATATATCTCGTTTGTGAATCTTTGGTGCTATACAGATAAAATGTTCTAATAAAATATACTTAACCAAACTATATCAATATTGTTTGATTATAAAAAAAGGCATGTTAATTTGCATATACATGAATTTATTCCCCTATTATTATCCATTAAAATGTCTTTGAAGTGATCCTAAAATAAATGTACCTGTACCTGTACATAGGTACTTTCTAAAGTACCTATACCTAGGTTCTCTGTGAAAATCAAGTACCTGTACCTCACCAATTCACAAGTACCTGTACCTCGGTACTTTCAGTTGTACCTGGCCCCAACCCTCTCAGGGTCGCAAAATGTGGTTTGAAACCCTAAAAAAGGTTCTCTCTGCTCCAAAACCGGCAGGGAGGTAAAGACCCCCTTGACCCTCCCCTTCGATCAACCACTGCCCAAATATAAAGATAACCTAGTATTTTGCACCCTACCCTACAATGCAAACCATGCCAAGGGTGCAAACCATCCTAATGATGCAAACAAAACCAAGGGTGCAAACTATCCCAAGACTGCAAACCATGCCAAGGGTGCAAATCATGCAAAGGCAGCAAACCATGCCAAGGGTGCAAATCATGTAAAGGCAGCAAACCATGCCAAGGGTGCAAACTATACCAAGGCTGTTAACCATGCCAAGGGTCAAAACTATGGCAAGGCTGTAAACCATACCAAGGATCCAAACCATGCCAAAGCTGCAAACCATGCCAAGGGTGTAAACCATGCTAAGGCTGCATACTATGCCAAGGCTGTTAACCATGCCAAGGGCTCAAACTATGGCAAGGCTGAAAACCATGCCACGGGTGCTAACTATGCCAAGGCTGCAAACCATGCCAAGGGTGCACACAATGCCAAGGCTGTATACCATACCAAGGGTGCAAACTATCCAAAGTCACCAAACCATACCAACAATGCAAACCATGCCAAGGCTGCAAATCATGCCTAGGTTGCAAACCATGCCAAGATCTAAATTATGCCAAAACTGCAAATCTTGCCAATGCTGCAAACCGTTGCAAGCCTGTAAACCTTGCCAAGGGTGCCAACCATGTCAAGGGTGAAAACCATGCCAAGGATGCAAACTGTGAAAATCACAATTTTTTACCCCAAAATATGAAGCCACCTTAGTATTTTGCACCCTACCCTAAAGTGTGCAAAGCATGCCAAGAGTGCAAATAATTTCAAGTGTGCTAACTTGATGCCAAAGGTGCTAACCATGCCAAGGCTCCAAACCATGCCAAGGGCACAAACTATACCAAGGCTGTTAACCATGCCAAGGGTGCAAACTATAGCAAAGCTGTAAACCATACCAAGGGTACAAACTATGCCAACAGAGCAAACTAAGCCAAGACTGCAAACCATGCCAAGGGTGCACACAATGCCAAGGCCGTAAACCATACCAAGGGTACAAACTATGCAAAATCTGCAAACCATACCAACAATGCAAACCATGCCAATGGTGCAAACCATGTCAAGGGTGAAAACCATGCCAAGGATGCAAACTGTGAAAATCACATTTTTTCACCCCAAAATATGAAGCCATCATAGTATTTTGCACCCTACCCTAGAGTGCAAATAATTTCAAGTGTACTAACTAGATGCAAAAGGTGCTAACCATGCCAAGGCTCCAAACCATGCCAAGGGTGGAAACTATACCAAGGCTGCAAACCATGCCAAGGGTGGAAACTATACCAAGGCTGCAAACCATGCCAAGGGTGGAAACTATACCAAGGCTGCAAACCATGCCAAGGGTGGAAACTATACCAAGGCTGCAAACCATGCCAAGCGTGGAAACTATACCAAGGCTGCAAACCATGCCAAGGGTGGAAACTATACCAAGGCTGCAAACCATGCCAAGGGTGGAAACTATACCAAGGCTGCAAACCATGCCAAGGCTGGAAACTATACCAAGGCTGCAAACCATGCCAAGGGTGGAAACTATACCAAGGCTGCAAACCATGCCAAGGGTGGAAACTATACCAAGGCTGCAAACCATGCCAAGGGTGGAAACCATGCCAAGGGTGGAAACTATACCAAGGCTGCAAACCATGCCAAGGGTGGAAACTATACCAAGGCTCCAAACCATGCCAAGGGTGGAAACTATACCAAGGCTGCAAACCATGCCAAGGGTGCAAACCATGCCAAGGCGGCAAACCATGCCAAGGGCGCAAACTATACCAAGGCTGCAAACCATGCCAAGGGTGCAAACCATGCCAAATGTGCAAACCATGCAAACGGTGTAAACTACGCTATGGTGCCTATTCAGGTGCTATTGCAAAGCCAAAGAATACTTACAAGCACAAACCGCTGCAAAGCCAAAGCCTCCTTTACAGTTAGAATGACATCAGATTGTTCTTCTTCCTCAACTGTCCCCTCCCGGGTGCATTCCCAATTCAGCACTGTCCCTTTGATTGTCGTCTTGCTTGATATTTTCAAATCCATCATCGCAAATCGAGATGATACACTGTCCGCGGCTTTTCTACGGCATGACCTGGTGGGCACCAATTCTGCATTTTCTATGTGAAGACCAATTTTGGTTCTCATATGGCTCTTGAGAAGCTCGTAATGCTTTTTGGGACTGAAACATACGAACTCCAAAAACTCGTGCCTCGATACTTCAATTTTCCCATTGAAGTACTCCGCATGTGGGTAGGACTGTCCTTTCTTCATATCACTTATACAAGAAACATAACCGTAAATAGGGCTCCCACATCCACTTCCAGAATTACGCCTACGAGTATCCGTATTCCCAGCATGAGCCATGGTTACTTTGGGTCTCTTAAACACTACTTCAGACCAACCTGAAGCATCCGCCATTATCACCTGATTCTGACAACTGACCATGTCACGTGACCATCATCCGACACCCCCAGGCTCCCCGCACATAAAAAGTCGCAAGTTACAAGTCGTAAACCGTTCTTAATAAAACAAACAAAAAATTTGTAAAATTATAACAAAACATTAGGTAAGATAACATAAGATATGGTAAGATAAGGTAAGATAAGATAAGATTTATTAGCCTTCAGTTCCAGCAATATGTTGTTCACTTGCAATTCATTACATAAAAATAAATAAATAAATACGTAAAAATAACACAGAACGTAGGCCTGTTTGACTATATATGTAAAAATAAGCATGTAAAAATGATAAAACACAACAAATAATTCTGCAGGTAAAACACATAATTCAAAACATTAAATATCTTAACTCCTGTGACTTAAAGACTTTAATATTATATGCCACAACACATTTTTTAAGCGAGTACTTCTGCGCACAATGTTACATCTAACCATTTAGCTGAAGGTAAAAACTGAACTCTGAACGTAGAGCATGTAGTGTGTCGTTCACGACGTTTGATATGAAATTAAGGCTATTGATTTGGTTTCACAGATTTCCTTGTGTGAGGCAAGAGAAGCACTAGTTATTCTACATTCTTAACTTCCCTTCCTGGTATTATATAGCTGTTTCTTATGAGATATATTTGTAAACCAGCACTCCAGCGCATAAGTTAGAACACTGGAAATTACTGAATTATAAAACATGGTAATAATCGTTTTCTCAATATTTAGTTTCTTAAATAATATAGGTAATATAATCTTTTGTTTACCTTCTTGGATTGATTCAACATATATGTTCTTTCCAATTGAAATTTCTGCCAATAGTACATCCTAACTATTTATAATTTCCTACAATGTCTACATCTTCATTTTTGATAGCAACTAGGATAATTACAGAATTTAATTTCCTGAAATCAAATATTACTTGTTCTGTCTTTTTAACATTTAATTGAACGTATACTCTTCCTTACGCCAACCAGTCAAATATTCAATGGTTTTCCTGTACACTGATTCATATAATAATTCAAGACATATTCTTACATAAATCTCCCTCACAAATCACCATTATATAAGCCTATACACACACCACATTTAGAAAATCTTTTCAGCCATATATTCACGGATATACACATTTACATGAACATAAAAACGCAGCTTTATTTTCTATACTGACAACATGCATTGAGCTCCCATCTGTAAAAAGATGTATGAAAAGTATTCCAAGTTTCCTTTCGGAATATATAAATAAAAACACTACATGCAACCAAAGCCACTCAGAACACGCCACACCTGACACGCGAATTCATATTCTCACAGTCACAATCACGTACCAGCGAAAACAAAACAGAATCCTTGACATCGATCTGAAGTCATATAAAAACAATATCTAAATATTTATAAAATTATATAATAATACAATGTTGTAAATATAATATACAATTATGCAATATTATATTACATAAATATTTCTGCAGTATATGTTCATATATAATACCCTCCATTCATATATTATAACCTATTTTAATTGTATCAGATAAATACATATAATATAACGAATGCATAAAATACATATTCTACTATGATATCCTCTAAACTAAATCAAACCCTATATTATGATTACATAAAAGAATACTTTTTCATATACTTCAAGTTAATATCCATTCATAAATATATTACTTCACGTTTAAATATTATATATAATAATCTGTAAATCAATACAAAATAACAGAATTGGATAAACCATATATTCATATAGACAATAACACGAATAGAATATAACATCAAATGAAAAACAATGTCAAGTAATCAACAATAATACAATTTAATATACTTTAAGAGGTATCTCTGCACCATTTTCCTATTTTTTTATTTCAAACATTTCATTTTTTATCTATTCTTATCACCTCACACACAAAAATACCTAACAATCGCCAAATAATCCCCAGTCCTAATGTCACCATTTTAGTTGATCAGTAAGTACTAACTTCTTGGTACTCACGTTCTAAATCCATCCTCCTTTTTTAATTCTTTCCAAAAAGTTATCCCTTTATATTCATCTGATAATTTATCATGCATGCAATATCAATGCAACTCAAACACACTTCTGTTTCTCATACCATCTCAACAACCGTTTTACATTTTTCTATCCATTCTAATAGTTGTCAAAATTTCACGTATTTCTTCTTCTTACACAAACCCCTCAAATGTTGACATCACTCAAAACCAAAATCATTTTTTAAATAAAATAATATCCTACTACACAAACTATTCCTTTTCCCATTCCCCTCACCACTCTCCTTAAGTATACCATTCACTACACACATACATACTCTGTCTTTAAAAATTTCACGGACTTTTATTTTCATTTATTGCACTACAACATTTCCTTAATATAATCCATTTTCATACAAATATGCCAATATCCTTACCTTTACAATGATATTCCTTCTCCACTCTCCAGCTTCTCCTCAATTCTTCTCAAACAAAATCAACGACAAGAAAAATTTAAAATTTTCTTGTGTATAACCATAAAAATATATTTTATTCACATTAATTCTATCCCGTTTCTATCTTTCCATTCACAGGACTCAACCATAACTTTAGTGCACAATCTGCATAAATATTATATAAACACTTAAACGCATATTACACCACACTAAAATCTGACTACAATATCCAAATAATTCCAATAAAATATTATTCATGGTCACTTTTTTTCACATTCATTAATAATTCAGCTCCTTTGCTCACTCAACACCAACCTCACAACACTATGAAATTAGTTCCAGATGGCCACAATAGGCCAACCACCATTCACCATATTCACTTTACCGTTCACTCATTATAATAGGTATACCACACTGTTTATCAAAAATACGTTATCTCCAAGGTTACAGAAAAACCGACACATCAACAAATTTTACAGTCTCTATGAAGTCTCAAATCATTTGAAACCAACGAGTGATCACATCCACATTAAAGATATCGATATACACAGAGCACCCTCGACGTATTTGAATCCTCTACTACATACTAGTTACCTCATTATAATAAAAAAAATGGAATGCCACTAACTACTACGCGGAACAGCTTTAAACGCCATGATAGTTACACAGTTTTTCTACAACATCTCAACCCATTTAGCCACTCTTCATGGCTAAAGCTGATTCAAACCACTATCAGCCGCGAAAGGTTTTAACCATGTTTCACAGTTTTAACACCGCGCTACCTGAAACACTTACAGCCGTAATCAAACTTTATATATGATACCTAAAAAATAATTTTCCATTTATATCTTTCTAAAACAGACCATAATCACTTAAAACTGAGCTAATTCTTTTTCTTCTCTCACTTTCGAAATCAAATTATCTACCTAATGTAACCCATATTCTCTTTAAATTTCTTTTTCTTTCATTTATTTCCATATTTTTTTCACCATATCCCCAAAACTATAAACAGTAACACAACTTTCATTCCAGCATCTTCAACTACCACATAGCGATTCGTTTTGCCGCATCAGCTTGCCGCATGCTGGATACCCGCAAAACGAATTTCACCCCATTAACTTTTATCCACACCCGCTTTCCGTATCCCCCATTCCGCATAGTGAATCTCAGCTAAATACAGTTGGGATATATATATATATATATATATATATATATATATATATTATCCCTCGGTCAATGTGGGCAACACTCGTCTAATGTCAACGTGAACCTCGTGCACAAACTTTTATCTAAATTTTTATAACAAAGTTTCATTTTTCCTCATAACTTCCTCAAAATTATCATAGCTACCTAAACTTTACCCTATTATCTTCGTCTCCTCATCACAATATTTCTGACATATTTTTCTCTCATTGTTAGTCAAATATGGCTATTGTTCGCATTTATAAGCAAACTTTTACAAAAATCCTCCTTCATCACATACATGCAGATTGTATAAATCTATAATGCAAAGAAGTCTCTTCATTTTTTTGCAAACTAGGTCAAACGTCAACATCACCAAATATCCTCATATCAATGTCAAAAATTTATCATACCAACATAACTTGTACCTTATTGTACTCATCTCTGTATGGCCATTTTTCTCAAACATCTTCAACTCAACCTTTTGTTTACCATACAAATATGCCAACCAGGCGGCGTTCCTCCTAAAAGTAAATGTGTCTCTTAAACTTCTTCCACATTTCACCTTCCGGCAAGCGTTCGACCTCTGGTCGTCTAGTTTGTTTGTTTGTCTGTCTGTCTGTTTGTTTGTCGGTCCTCTACAGGCCACAATTCTGAAGCAATCGCCATGAAACTTATAGAAAAAGTGTAAAATCGAAAACCCTGGGTGCCTATTGTTTTTGGCCTTGAACGGTTCAAGGTCAAGGTCAGGGTCCCTGAAAAACCTTAAAACGGGTTTTCCTTCATATCTTTGTAAATAATAATCATAGCGGCCTAATCTTTAGCTCATTTTATTCCTCATCATGTTACCTTTCCACATGCTAGCAACTATCTCTGATCATTCGTTACCATAGTAACGTATTTTTGGGAAGAAATGATAGAATTCGATATTTTCTTTCTAAATTTTTCATTTTTAAAGCTAGAGAGTTCTAGTTTTTTGCATCAGGTAGTATTTCATGAGCTGTTTATGATACAACTGTAAATCTCGCAAAATCTCGCACTATTTCTCGTCAAACGAGAGTTTTCGATATTTCATTAAATATGACCTGCAGGTTGCATTTAATTAACAATGGCTTTGAAATTAATGTATTTTGTGTTATTTATAAATATCTCGAAATGGTTTTTTCATTTTTTTTAAATAGCCACTAGTGGTACCTGAGACACTGTAACATATCATTTTTCTGCAATATCTCAAAAAATATTAAACGTGACACAATGTTAATTGTCTTATCTGAAACTAGGATCATTGGCTTATTCCTGCGTACATGTAGCTTTGTGCTGCTGTTACCATGGTAACCAAATTTCGGGGTAAAACTTGACAATCTGAAAATAATTAGTTTTTTGCTTCTATCTCTGTTGATATTTATACTACAAGGATCTAGTTTTCGGCATGAGGTAGCATTCCTTTGGCTCTAATCCAGTCAATTGGAAGTCTCGTAGAATCTCGATTTGTTTTTCCGTCAAACGAGAAATTACGAGATTTCGCAGAAATGCTGATAACTCGATCACGTTTTAGGTAAAAGAGTATACGGTTTCAGCCTCTGGTAGCCTTTCGGAAGCTTGACATGATAAAACTGCAAATCACGCTAAATCTCGCATCATCTCCCGCCAAACGAGAATATATTATATATTTTGAACAAAATATTCAACAAATGTCTATATCTCTTTCAATTTGATGCTAGAGATTTTATTTTTTTCCTGTTCAACAATCATTTGATTAGTGTTAAGTGATATAAGTGAATATCTCGTTATATCTCGCACCATTTGTCGTCAAACGCGAACAGTGGACCATTTAAACAAATGCCTATTATGCTTTCATTTTATACCCTACAGACATATAGTTTTCAGCATTTGACAGCGTCTGACACTCTCAATCACATCATGTGATTTTATTGCAATTCTCGTCAAATCTTGCCTCGTTTTTCATCAAATGATGAAAATACATCCAATTGCCGTGAGCACAAGTGGCTTCAGGGTTGACCGGTAAGTGCCGGCAAGGCTATTACAGTTGCATGTTGGCGTGCGCGGTCGTCCATGAATCTCACAAAGCAGCATTGAATACAGGACAAAAGCCGCTAAATGTGGTGGGAACACACCTGTGATTTTTATTGTGTCCCCTTTTGCGGCCACTTGTGTTGCTAGGACCACTGGCAAATCTTTGAAACCAGGGATGGATCCCCGATTTTGTAGTTGGGTGTGTCAAAATATGGGCTGATCCCTGGTTTAGCAGTTGGGGGCAGGAGTAAAATTTTAATTATACATCAAATATATATATTTAAATAAAATATCTGGAAACTTATTTTTTTCCTTTTAGAAAATAGCCCCCAGATGGCGCTGCAGCAATCATTATTGTGCCATATCTCCAAAACTATAGACAGTGTCACAACATTGATTTCAGCTTCTGAAACTATATTTAATTCGTTTAACCTCGTGGGGACTCTGTCATATTCTGTGGGGGTTAAATTTTAATTATACATAAAATATATATAATAAAAATTTAAATATCGCGAAACTATTTTTTTTCCTTTCAGATGGCGCTGCAGCAATCATTATTGTGCCATATCTCCAAATTTAATTATACATCAAATATTTATTATAAAAAAATAAAATATCTCGAAACTTATTTTTTGTCCTTTTAATAATAGCCGCCAGATGGCGCTGCAGCAATCATTATTTTGCCATATCTATAAAACTATAGATAGTGTCACAACATTGATTGCAGCATATGAAACTAGATTTAATGGGTTTATCCTCGTGAAGACTCTGTCATATTCTTCCGTTACCATGGGGGCCTAATATAGATTACAATTAAATTCTTTTTCCTGAAATTCAAAATATGAAGATTTATTCTAATTGACTGACGCTTATTTTATTCATGCTTTCCATTCACCATGACAGGAGCACATTGCCTACACATGGAGTTATTTTCCGTCTGTCTGTCTACTCATTTGTGGCTATTGAAAATCAGCGAAATCACATAAAAATGTGCTTCCATTTTAACCATGACAGCGGTTGTTCATTTGATGAGATCCAAACGTTCCCTGTCTGTCTGCCTAGTAACTGTCCGTCTGTTTTGCTGTCTTATTTCCGGCCATTTCCGGAACTAGATTTAATGCATTTAACCTCGTGGGGACTCTGTCGTATTCTGCGGGGGTTAAATTTTAATTATACATCAATTATACAGTGGAACCCCACCATTACGACCACCCTGGGGACCGAGCAAAGTGGTCGTAATTTGGGGGTGGTCCTATTTGTGAAACTCTTACCTTGGTCGCATATATCACGGCGATGTATAATGTGTATCAGTTTGTATATATTGCATATCTTTAATGTGAATTATAACAAAATATTTTCCTAAGCGGAGAACCCTTATTAGGAATGTTTTATTTTGTGTATCTGAAAAGAAAACAAAATTGTTTTATATATTTATTCATGATAAAAATATAAATACATTGACACATACGTAGTGACTGATGATTAACACATAATTACACTAGAGACAATACGAAGATAACCTACTTGAACAAATTGAACATAATACGTGGCTGTCATATTTTTAGCCCTCTGCCTGAGTATATATTGCGTGCACTTGAGTTTTACCGACGCTTAACTGCTGAGCCAGTTGGCGCTGACTGCATCCTGTTGTTTCCGCCTTGATTAACACCACTTTCTCCTTCAAGGAGCGCTCTTTCCGAGGCATGGTCGCACAACAGCAACAATTTAAATGCAAACTGAACCAGCAGAGAAATAAACTGACAGTGATTTATCTGATAAGGCAAGACAACGGATTTGTCCCAATTCAAGCATTGTATTTATACATTTGACTGACTGCTCAATACTCAGTGTGAGTAAGGTATGAGCACATTATGGATTAACTAGATCATTAATTCGACCAATGAGGATCGAACATTATGTGATGAGTAAAAATATTAAGCTCTCACCCCCGCACTTTTGGTAGCTGTAATACAGGTGATCACTGAGGGGCAATTAGCATCGCTAGCCCAAGACCCCAGGGCAGTTAGCCAGGCAGACCGGTTCATTAGGTAATCAACCGTTAGTTACCCTCTTTGATCTACAACTTACACCTCAACGAGTCTCAGCGCGGACACCGAGTCAGGAAGGGTAACACTAGGGTTGGGAACCCTTGTTACCCTCTTTGATCTTTCGTTAAGGCGCCTGTGACAAGGCGCAGCCATAGACTCGTGACAAAAGTTGTTTCAGTACTTCTCGGCGGTGGTCGCATTAGTGGGGTCGCATTAGCGCTGGGGCCAGGATATCTGGTCGTAATTCTGAATTAAGGGGTGGTCGTAATTTTGAGTCATTTTTAAACATAAATAACAAAAAATTCGGGACCATGCAAAGTGGTCGTAATTGTGGGGTGGTCGCGATTGTGGGGTGGTCGCAAAGCGGGGTTCCACTGTATATAATAAAAAAAATAAAATATCTCGAAACTTATTTTTTGTCCTTTTAGATATAGCCGCCAGATGGCGCTGCAGCAATCATCATTGTGCCATATCTCCAAAACTATGGACAGTGTTATACGTTCCCTGTCTGTCTGCCTAGGAACTGTCTGTCTGTTGGGCTGTCTTATTACCGGCCATTTCCGGCAAGCGTTCGACCTCTGGTCGTCTAGTTTTACTATGTATGAGTCTGAAATTTTTAAATTTGTTCATCTTGGATAACTCTGTCATAGACAAGTGGTTGAGGAGTAGTTAGAAGTATGGGCCTGAAATTTTACATGTCTGGGATTATTTGACAGGTCTTTGATTACTTCTGCTCATACATAGCACTGTTTTAGGTGGGTTCCTCTTGTTTCAGTGGAGTTAATTCAGCAGTGATGTGACATATGGGCCTGAAATATAACATCTTGGATTATTAAGCTCATAAATAAGAGTGATGCTGCTATTCAACTGTCCATATGTGGCTTCCTACTATATACTGTTTGAGGGGGAAATTAAGCCTACCTATAATCATGACTTCCCGTTTTCGTAGAGTAAATTAATGCCCTTTTCTCAGGAGTGATTTGCAATATTGGCCTGAAATTGTGCATATCTATAGACCTTGGACTCCTCCATCTTGTATTTAAGACTGGTGGTGCCATCTGCAAATGTTTTCCCGTGGCGTCCATCCGTACATGTGCTTTGGGTGAAAATTGCTCATATCTCAGGAGTGGATCAAGGTATTGGTCTGAAATTTGGCATATCCATCCATCTTGGAGTTTTTTTCATAAATGAGACAGGTGGGGCCGCTACCTTCTTATTTACATTGAATGAATTATTGCCCTTTTCTCAGAGTTTAAGTGGACTTCATTCAGGAGTAGTGTGATATATGGGCCTGAAATTTTATGTCTTGGTTTATTCTTGTCATATTTAAAGAGTGATGGTGCTACTCAGCTGTATCCATGTGGCTTCCTACTGTATACTGTTTTACAGAAACATTTTGCTTACCCACTCCTCCATCTTGTACTCAAGACTGGTGGTGCCATTTGCAGTTGTTTTCCCTTGGCTTCCATCCATACGTTTGCTTTGGGTGAAAAAACTCTGATATCTGCAGATTACACATTGTTGCTTGTCCATTACCCGTATTCTAGTTTTATCCCAAATTATTTACAGAGGAATCCCTGTAATAACCAAATCAATAGGTCAGTATAGTAGAGTGGAGCCTCTCTGAATGACCACCAGTCTAATAAGACCACCTGTCTAATAGGACTACCATTGAGTGAACCGAAAGCATTCACATTGGTTATAAATGACCTGTCTAATATGACAACCTGTGAATTATGACCACTTCTGGCTCACGGATGGTCTTATTGCACAGATCTCACTGTATATGTATTGGTTATAGCCCAATGAAATGTAATGCAAGCCATGAGGTTTTTGAGGCTTGTGTAACAAGGTAGGCGAGCCGTTTAGGCGAGCCTGCCATGATTGACACGAGCCGAGCAAATCTCATGGCTTGCTTTACATTTCATTGGGCTATAACTGATTTGTCCCACATGCCCTGCCTCCTTGGTCGAAGGTCACGTGTGTCATTTTTTGGCTACACACCAGTTCTTTGCCATATTTGGAAAGTCGCCATGCAACTTCACTTGCATGGTCACTTTTCATGTCCCTGTGATGCAAGCAGATTTGAACGTACAGTTAGAACAAAGGAAAATATGCCGCTTGTGGGACAATAATGATTGACACATTTTTTTCAAAATAGCGGTAAAGCCATTTTGAAAATGGTTGTCAGTATGACCAGAACAATAAAAAACTAGATGTGTCAGTACGACACGAATGCCCCCGCCTGGGGCTAATTAGAAACATTTGTAAAATTTTATCAAGTTCAGGAGGTGTCGTATGGTCAAAAGTAGGTCAACAAGGGCAAAATGCAAACTCGATCTGTAACGGGTCATTATCAAGCAACACACCAAAAATCATGCCAGTATATGCAGGCATTGTGAAAAAAAAGTCCATGTGCATTTTCCATAAAAATTTCTGTCTTTCATGAAATTTTCTATGTTTAGGAGCCGTAAAACAATCAAAAGTAAGTCTAACAGGACGAAACGCGAACTCGAACTGTAACTGTCATTATCTGCCCACACATTAAAAAAATCAGGGTGGTATCTGCAGGCATTGAGGAAAAAAAGTCAGTACATTTGCATTTGTTATGAAAATTTCCATTTTTCATGAAACTTTCTATGTTCAGGAGGTCAAATGGTCAAAAGTAGGTCAACTGGGACAAACAAGAACGCGATCTGTAACTGGTCATTATCTGCCTACACACCAAAAATCAGGCCCGTATCTGCAGGCACTGCGAAAAAAAGTCCATACATGTGCACTTCTTTATGAAATTTTCTATGTTAGAGCACCGTCAAACGGTCAAAAGTAGGTCAACTGGGACAAAACGTGAACTTGATCTGTAACTGGTCATTATCTGCCCACATACCAAAAATCAGGCCAATATCTGCAGGTATTGCGAAGAAAAGGCTGTACAAGTGTATTTGTCATGAAAATTTATATTTTACATGAAATTTTCTATGTTCAGAAGCCATAAAACAGTCAAAAGTAGGTCAACTGGGAAGTAACCAAACTTGATCTGTAACTGGTCAATATCTGCCCAGACACCAAAAATCAGGCCAATATCTACAGGCACTGCGAAAAAAAGTCCGTACATGTGTATTTGTCATGAAATTTCATATTTTTCATGAAATTGTCAATGTTCAGGAGCCGTAAAACGGTCAAAAGTAGGTCAACCGGGACGAAACGCGAACTTGATCTGTAACTGGTCTATATCTGCCAACACACCAAAAATTAGGCCAATATCTGCAGGCATTGCGAAAAAAAGTCCGTACGACTGTTTGATTTCAGAATGACGGAATGACGGAAGGACGGAATGACGGACATGGGTAAAACTATATGCCCCAGCCACTTTATGGCGGGGGCATAAAAATGAATTCTCTGGGTCATACTATCCTGGAATCCATGTATAAGTTGACCCTCTTTGTCAAAGTTGAGTTACTTGTGGTATTTTTGCTATTTTAGTACTATTATGGTGGCCATATTGTTTTATGCAAATTAGATAAAATTGCCAAAGGCTGACAGCGGGCCAACCTCACTATTTTTCACACCTAACATTTTGGCTAATAAATTCCACAAAGAAAAAATTAAAAGACCATAAAGCAAGGTTGAGTCCAGTGGTGGCTGGACTAAAGTGGTGTCAAATTCTTTTAACACTGTAATAAAATTATCATTGGGAGGTATTTGTTCAAATTTGCTCAGATGGTAATGGCTGAATGATGGAACCTTTAACAATGAAAGGACTGTATTATTATGGGGTTAACAAAGCTACCAGTTGTAGATGTTTGTAGTTAATGATAGCATACATACAACTTTCTCAGGAGTGATTTAAAAATTTGAAATTTTGCATGTCCAAACATGTTGGAATAGTTTCTGGTACACAAGCCTGGTGGTGCCACCTAGAATTATTTTTTGCGTGCCATCAGTCTATGTTTCTATTTCGAGTGAAAATCAAACATAGCTCATTCTCATTCATTTAGGTTGACCCTTGTCAGAGCAAAAAACAAAAGTCAAACAGGTATACAAATAAATGAAATCACAATGACTATTAAAAATACATTTTTCAGCAAAAACCGGCCTCTAATGCACCTTTTAGCTAGATTTGTGTATCTGTGTTTCCAATTATACTGGACCTGAGTAAATCTCAGCCCATTTAATGATGTTTATAAAAGGATTTGTATATCTGGTGTTTTCAGTTATTTTCGAATTATCTGAACTTGAGTACTGATATTTTCCACTAACTTTGTCTTGGTTTTTCTTACATTATTGACAATAACAAAGTTTGTCTTACTTGGTTTATATTTCATGATCATAACATTTTAGCAGAGTTTGTCCAGTGTTTGCTGATCAAAACCAAAGTCTTTATGAGTTTTTATAATATTTATTGATATTTATAAGATGATGTTTATGAGTCTGTCTCTGCCTGGTCCAGCTCTTGAATGAAGTGTCTACATTTACTGATCAGAACCTTGATGGCTTCACTCATCAACACCTCTGGTGGCAGCACACCTGTAGACTCCACACAGACTGAAATGACAGAACATCACACCTGTAGACTCCACACAGACTGAAATGACAAAACATCACACCTGTAGACTCCACACAGACTGAAATGACAGAACATCACATCTGTAGACTCCACACAGACTGAAATGACAGAACATCACACCTGTAGACTCCACACAGACTGAAATGACAGAACATCACACCTGTAGACTCCACACAGACTGAAATGACAAAACATCACACCTGGAGATTCCACACAGATTGAAATGACAAAACATCAAACCTGTAGACTCCACACAGACTGAAATGATGGAACAGCACACCTGTAGACTCTACAGACTGAACTGATAGAACATGAAACTTGTAGATTCCACACAGACTGAAATGACGGAACAGCACACCTGTTGACTCCACACAGACTGAAATGACAGAACAGCACACCTGTAGACCCCATAAGGACTGAAATGACGGAACAGCACACCTGTAGACTCCATACAGACTGAAATGACAAAACATCACACCTGAAGACTCCACACAGACTGAAATGACAGAACAGCACACCTGTAGACTCCAAACAGACTGAAATGACAAAACATCACACCTGTAGACTCCACACAGACTGAAATGACAAAACATCACACCTGTAGACTCCACACAGACTGAAATGACAGAACATCACTCCTTTAGACTCCACACAGATTGAAATGATAGAACAGCAAACCTGTAGACTCCACACAGACTGAAATGACAGAACATCACATCTGTAGACTCCACAGACTGAAATGACAGAACATGACACTTGTAGACTCCACACAGACTGAAATTCTGGGTTGAGAATTTTACTTATCTTCATCTGGATACTATTTTGACATTATGTACAAAGCAACAGAAATTTGTAGACCATTTTTCATGAAACCAAGTTAACTGACAACCTGTGCATGGTGGGATCAGCACTTTTTGGCTTGTTTTTACAAAATGTTAAGAGGTTACTGTTATTACCACATGGTAAGTAAACGTAAGATAATGGAATATTCACCTTTAGGACAATATCTGTCATAATATACAAGGAATACTTATTTGTTTTCAGCCATACTTACATATAAAATGGTCTCGGACACGGGAAAGTTTCACACAATCTTTCAAATGCTTGTGCCTGAACACTTCTCTGCTGCACGTATCAAGCCGAGCGTTGGCCACCTTTGCTACCTTACAACCTGGAAATTCAACAAATCCTGTGAGAACAAAAGGTGTCTGAGAAATTTTCATATGAATCATCAGTGAAAGTGGCATTTAAACTAATCTGAGGGAAAAGTGTTCACACAGAATTTCACAAGCTACTGGATAAACAACAGGCTTACAAAACAAATCCAAGACTGATTAATCAATTGTTGGTTGTTTGTGGTTACTGTCAGCAAGATAGCTCAGAGTGGTGCTTATTACATATGGAAGAATAGCAAGGAAGTTCATAGATAAATATTTAAACATCATTTAATCATCATAAATACACTGATACATGTTTCAGCTGTAAATATTGATTATTCGGTAGGAATAAAATAGGTCCTGCTTTTTTAACAGCCACTACTATTATACAATACCACCCTTTTTATGACCTATGGCTGGTCTTGTGCTGTGATTCAAGTCACTGCTACAGCAATAATTAACCCTGCTGACCTGACTGTGACCCTGAAATCAGTTAAATGACCTCCAGTCTCCAACAAGAATGATCACACAGCAAATCTTATTTCTAAGTAACATGTTAAATCTCCTGTCAAGTACTGAAATAAACTAGTGCATGATTTTTTGTCAAAGAAAATTGTTTTTGATCTATCAAGCCCCATGACTTACCATTTTCTATGACAATATCAATGACACCTGGTGGGAAGCATGCTTTGAGCTGTTCAGCCATGGCGCCTTCCAGTCGCTGAGTCAGAATGATCTCTGGTAGCAGTCTGTAGGAGGCCGTGGCAACGGGGGAGAACTTGGCATGGTCCTTACCGAGCCCCTTCACACAGTGCACCTTCAGATCTATCTCCTGAAGATGAGAATAAATACAAACATGAGCACAGTTCCTATATTTAATGAAAATAGAGTCATGGTTAACATTCAATATGGCTTAACTAGCTATCCAGTGAATAATAGCCAAATGATTCAATTCTTAATTAATTATCAGTGTGAACGAAGGTCTCAACATAGAAATATACCTAATCCACAGTTTTTGTTTATATTGGTTACCTATTAACTGACTGTGGGCCCTGCACTTGGCTACTGGGTGGTTTTAGAGCCTTCCTTACAATTCTGCATTTTGCTGGGTAGAGGTTAACGTATAAGTCCTAAAATATAAGAATTAAACTTAAAAATTGAAAACTTTTACATCCCTTGTGTTTTACATAATGTGCTTTCAGTTGGGGTTTCACAGTGAGGTCTGCCTGGAATGCAGTCTTGACCTTCAGTGACCAGCAGGTGATACAAAACAAATCTAGTTTTCATGCAATTAGTTTTAAACTTCAAAATCGGTATGCTTAAATCCATATGATTACATCAAAAGCTTACTTGAGAGATTTGTGCACAGTTCTAATTTGAAGTAATTTTTGTTGATATTTCAATTTAAGCTAATGATTTCTTTAATTTCCAAAATTCTTAATTGATCTTAAGTGATCCTAAGATATAAACAACAAAGGACCCATGGGTCACTGTGCTCAGCTGAACGTGAAGGTAAAAATCTAAAATAAATGGAGATAAAGTCTGAGAAGAGGAGGTAATATATGCCATGATTGGTTGATATGATAAAAGAATATTGTTGCAAATAATATTTCATGATCAGTTGACATGGATCCACACTGGGAACAGCTACCTGAGGAATAGCTCCATTTACACTTGAGGAAGGGTGTTGAGCAACAGAAATCTTGTGTATAAGAACCTACACATAGCTAATCTTTTTTAAAAGGTGTCAACCATTTACATTACTTAACATTAATTAAGTAACAGACTAGCACGGCATTTCAAAACTTTACACTGAAATGCATCAACATTTATAGCTAATTTGGTCAGGTAACATCACATTATGCACACATGTATATATTTTTTTAATAAAAGATATTTTTTAAATTTGCAAAAAAATAACACTTGATTCAAATCTATCAATTCTAAATGAAGGTTCATTTATCCATGATTCTGCTCATATATAATCAAATAATGCCTGCTGATGGGTTTAATTATATCTTAATTTGCTCTGATTATTTAAAAGGAAAGAAATATGCTACATTACCACCACATGGCATCTTCTGGATTACTCCTTGAATAACTATTTCAAGAAAAGTTTTTTTTTATCAATGATTTGGCTATTATATCATAAATTATGCCTACTGATGGGTTTACTTATATCTTAATTTGCTTTAATGATTTAAAAGGAAATTAATTTCTTTCAAAAATGCTACATTACCACAACATGGCATCTTCTGTATTATTCCTTGAATCACTATTTAAAGAAAATTTTTTATCCATGAATTGGCTAATATATTATAAAACTAGAATACGGGTAGTCAACAAGCGCCTACGTGTATCCGCCAAAATCTGGTGGGACGGGTAAAGTGAGGCATGGATTGAGTGGCATGTCCGTAGCCGAAATATGTATGTAGGTGGCGCCACCTGCCACAAAATCAAGAAAGCTATCCAAGATGTATATACGCCTTCTTGTTTGAGTAGTAGTCCACAAAGATCTTTGGGTTGAAGCCGCTGAAGCATCGCGGATTCTTTGACTTGTGGATAATGACAGGCATCCACTTCTCACTGCCGTCAGTGTTCGCGCATAAGCCAACTGATATTCTGTCCTTGCATCGTTTCTTTCTCTTTACCGGTCTGCTAGCTAGGGTCTTGTTTGGTTCCAGTCGGTAAAACAGTCCCGTTTCATCAAAGTTGAAGATATCCTTCAACTCGTAATCTTTCAGTATGGCTCTCATCTTTACGCGGGCATCGGCTGCAGCTGTCAAATCTGCGCTGGCTGACTCTCCGTGTTTCTCTCGCAGTGATATCCCTCGCCTGTTTTTCCCATCCGTAGTTAATTAGCTGGGCTAAACATCATCAGCCACGGGACCGCGCGTGCCACCTGGGCCGACAACTGACATCAAAGGGAATGGGTTTCAGGTCGGATTGTCAAGGCACGTCTGTACGTCGGTATGCTTGTTTGTGTCGGGAAAAGTTATGTCGGAGTCGGAATCCAAGGCTGTCGGTTTGTCAAGGCTAATTTCTATGGGATCCATTCGTGTTTTACTAAAAAACGTCGGATTGCAAGGTTTCCGGATTATTAAAGTCCGGATTGTCAAGGCACGTCTGTACATGCAAAATTTTAGCCAGTTAAGTTAAACCACTGCTTAGATATGCATGATTTTATCCCATGGCAGACAAACAAGACCAGTGCTGTGCAAAAATGGTTGCAGATGGCGCCACCAGTTTTGCATATGATAAAGAGCTATGTGAGATCTATGCCGAGCTAAATTTCAGGAGGGTATGTCAATCCAGTCCTGAGATGTCTGCAGCCTGAACATGTATGTATGTGGTGCCACCTGTCATTAAATCAAAAAAGCTATCCAAGATGAATACACATGCAAAAATTCAGGTGGATAAGTCCACCTATGGCAGAGATATGAGTGATTTTATCCCAAGGCAGATGAACAGTTGGAAGCTGTGCAAAAATGGTTGAGGTAGCGCCACCATTTTTAAGTATATTATAAAGCTAGCCAAGGGCTACACTTGTGCATAATTTTTAACCTGATTGGTCAAATGAGTCAGAAGATATGTGGGTTAATGTGTCAAAACAGAAGCACAGATGGACGCACTGGAGAGAGGAAAGGTCAGAGGTCAACACAAAATATTTTGGCACCAGTTCACATGTGACCCTATAATCATGCAAAGTTTCAGAAAAATATATCCAGTGGTCTCAAAGTTCTATTCCAGAAATTAACAGGAAGGCGGCAGAACCTGGTCAAAAACAGTATCCGCAAAACTTTGTTTCAGAACTGAACAGATTCAATCCTTATGTGTACCAGCTGTGAAAATTAAATCAAATGTACTTACAGGAAAAAAAAGTGCTATGGTCAAAGTTGGGCAAAATTTAAGGTACTGATTTTATATTTATGCTAAGAACTTAAAAATTAACAGAATTTATATCAAAATTTGGGGATACAATTGAATCTTGATTAAATAAAGTTTTATCTCTTAAAAAAGTCTCTAGCTCCAACAATTATCAGGTAAAGCAAGTAAATATTTTACCTGATTTTTTATATTATGTTAAGTGCATTACATTTGGCCAATAACTTTTATATATTACGTTATACTGGCCAAATTCCTGGCATGTACATAGGAACTATATAGGGGAAACTGAAAAAAAGATGAGTGGTTTTCATATAAGACAGTCCTGAAGTGTGATAAAAGGTTTTTAATGTAAAATTAAGGTTTTTCCTTAATTTCTCGAAACAACAAAGTCACAGTGACCAAGTTTTTGGTTTGGTAGGAAATCTTGGGGACATCTAACAGTATGCTGAATTTTGGATTTGTAGGTCTAACAGTTTCAAAACATGACAGTCTAATGGACAGAAGGACAGCAAATCAGACAGATGATGGACAATGGTCCATAACTATAGCTCAGATGACTAAAAGTCTATAAGCTTTTTACTCAAAATGAACTACATATCATTAACAGTTAAAGCAATCATTTGGACAAGTCTTTAAGTCTATAATCTATATACTCAAAATGAACTGCATAACATTAACAGTTAAAGCAATCATTAGAACAACCTCACTGCCCATCTCTGCACAGTTAAATTTGATTTATTCCTCTAAAAACTTCAATAAAAGATACATTTTTTTACCGATTGCTTTCAAATTTCAGAATATTAAAGTTAAATTCCATGAAAATAAAACAACAAAGCTTTCATAAAAAAAATATGCAATGGTTAAAGTAGGGTAAAAATTTATGGTCTCAATTTTACATTTTTGCTAATTATTTTTACAAAACTCTTATCTAATTTCTAGTGTACACATAAATGTAAATTAACTATATTTTTTTTTTTGGGGTTAAAAACTCTCTAGCATCAACAATTAACACACTGAGTAAAAATCTTTCCCACTGTTTACCTAAGTACATAATGTCCCATTCTGTAACTTCCCCATATGTACACAGAAAATATATGGAAGGGCCTTCATGTCATCTATGAAGACTATAAAACCATTGATTTTTATACTGGTACATCATTTTGGATTTTCCATGGAAAACAAAGGTTTTTGCTTAACTGACATATCTGGTGTTTATTCATATGTGATAAATGTACTTGCCTGTCCTGGTCTGAGTTTAGCAATCAATATATCATCATGGACTGGTCTGATAGCACCTTCTTTAAACTGGAAACAACGAATCTAAATTTGTTTTCTGCTCAGCAATAAGTTCAGGTTAATCATAATGCTCAAGTGACATGTACTCATATTCAGAATCAGCTAAAAAATTAGAAATAAAGAATATACACAGGGTGTATGCAGCAAATGATAAAGAAGCAAAACATTTGCAGCTAGATCATCTAAATCATGACTGGTACTGTTTTTAGTTATTAAATTTTTCATTCTGTCAAATTCATTTTTCACTTATTTCTGATATAGTATAATATGTATAGTAGATATGATATAGTGTATATGTCACACAAAATGAATAAAATTAAACTCATTGTATACTCTTTCTTGATGAATAATACATAGGAGTACAATCTTGGTAAATTTAAATAGTTCTTACCATATCTGCTTGACTGCCAATTGGGACCCAGGTGAGGTGCTTTGTTAGAACTGCATTAAAGAAATCAATCTCTGATTAATAACAAGTCCAACAATAAGTAACAAGCAGGCTGGCAATAAAGAGTGGAGCACACCAGACAAATCATTGAGTTAATGTGATTAACCTCTTCAGTGTGATAAAATTACACAGAAAGACTGGAAATATTAATAAACTGATCATTTGAACAAAAACATTATGGTGACCCAGATTACAACTGTAATGCTCTGTCTCTTTGATGTTATACTAACCCTTCACAATACGCTGTTTTTTCTGTGCATAATGCATCAGTTGGTGTTTGCATGCTGTTACTTTTTGGTATGCATATATATATGAATTAACATGTTGTTTTCACTGCAAAGATGTACTAGCAGGCCTTTGTATGTTGTTTTCACCACATAGATGTAGGGGGTTGAATGCTGTTAACAAAATACAGATATAGGTGTTTGCATGCTGTTTTCACTTTGCATGTGTAGGTGTTTGCATGGTGTTAAGTTCACTGCACAGATGTGATAGTTTGTGTGTGGTTTTCAATGTACTGTCTTTCACTAAAGATAATCTGCACCCCCCTTCAGAGCAATAATTTTGGTGGAAAATTCAGTAACCCTGTGAATATTACAAACCCTGTTTCTGGCCAAAAAAAAGAATGACATATATTGTATTTGCCTTTTTCAAATGACAAACACTTGCCAAGTCTCTTGGATCTAGCACAGAAGTAGACCATTAAGATTGGAATTAAATCAAATTGTCTATTCCCCTCAAGTGGTCAAGTGTTAAAAAGGTGCTGCATCAGGCCTACACAGACCTGTTTTTTGTAAGACGGAACTTGAAAGTGGCGTGGTGCATGGAGAATATCTGACAGCCTTTAATGGCACCTTTGTCAAGGCACAGCCATAACCACATAAATGATCAATCTATAAATGACACTGTGAACAGTAGAGTAATTAGAAAAAAAGAAGCCAGTATTCCTCACACGGGTCAAGATATTTTGAAAGTAGTTGGTGTGTTAATGAATTATTTCCATGTCCCCAATTTTAGCACATACAGCGCCATCTACCAAATAACATAGGTATCATAAGGTGTCAACAAAACAGTGCAGTCTTGCTTATTTCATTTCGCATATAATTTCTCTGAGATTGCAAGAAACAATAAATAAGATCAAACATTATGTTTTCAATTTGAAAATCAAACCAGTAGCGTTAATTTACTTTAAAATGCTTTATTACCCTAAACATGGACTAAACAATGTTCAATGCAGCAGGAAAACAGTTGAAAAATTATGCTTGCATGTTTAATATGTCTGAGGTGTTTTGTTTCAATATTATGAAGAAAAAATGTGGTACAACTTTGGCAAAAAACAGTAAATAATACACATGCATTTTGCATCAATGTGGAGGTGAAGATGAATGTGTTTGCATGCTGCTTTCAGTGTATAGATATATGTATATGTTCACATGCTGCTTTCAGTGTGCAGATACATGTATATGTTCACGTGCTGCTTTCAGTGTGTAGATACATGTATATGTTCACGTGCTGCTTTCAGTGTGTAGATACATGTATATGTTCACGTGCTGCTTTCAGTGTGTAGATACATGTATATGTTCACGTGCTGCTTTCAGTGTGTAGATACATGTATATGTTCACGTGCTGCTTTCAGTGTGTAGATACATGTATATGTTCACGTGCTACTTTCAGTGTGTAGATACATGTATATGTTCACGTGCTGCTTTCAGTGTGTAGATACATGTATATGTTCACGTGCTGCTTTCAGTGTGTAGATACATGTATATGTTCACCTGCTGCTTTCAGTGTGTAGATACATGTATATGTTCACGTGCTGCTTTCAGTGTGTAGATACATGTATATGTTCACCTGCTGCTTTCAGTGTGTAGGTACATGTATAAGTTCACATGCTGTTCTCCCTTTCTTTATGCATGTGCTTACATGTTGTTTTCACTGAAAAATGTAGGTGTTTTGCATGCTGATTTCAGTTCAAAGATGTGGAGGTTTGCATACTTTTTTACTGCACCCATGTGGGTGTTTGCATGCTGTTTTCAACAAACAGTAGCAGTCTCCACTGCAAAGATGTATGTGTTTGAACCTGATGGACATGTAGGTGTTTGCACATTGTGTTCAATGTACAGATGTTAGTGCAATCACAACCAGGTCTTACCTCTGTGGTTTATGTATAGGTCATCTGGGTCTGTGGCTTCTTTAGATGCATGTGGGTTTTTTGTACATTTAACTTTCAGTTCAAACACAATAGTGTCTTCTGCAGTCCCTTCAATGTCTCCTGGAAATTCACCAAAACACTTAACATTAATTTTTCATGACAGTAAAGCCTGCAATCACTGCTGACATAGTATATCAAAAGACCATGGCCATGAATCAATCTCAGCTCTACTACAAATGTTATTTTAAAATGCAATAAAAATGTAAACTACCGTAAAAAGACAGGATCCTTATTCACCTTGTTACCCACACACTGCCACTATCTCCCACTATTAATCTGAGGATCAATTCAATTTTCAAATAAATATTAAAGGATGGTGCTCTTTTTTACTTTTATGATTCAATGCATATAATTAGACCACTCGGCTAAAACTTTGAAATGACTGCTGAATAATGATTATGAAGTCTATAAAAACCTTGATATTGGAGGTGTCACCAGCAATCCTGTGCACCAGTTTAAAATCAATAAGCAAATCACATTTTAGTACAATCAAGACAGCCATTCCTGAGATATCTTTTTGTGCATGTTTTTTTTACTCAAAGGTATCAAAATCAGTGAGTAAATTCATAGTCAGCATGATTACTGTGATGAATGGGACATACTGATATTAATTTAAAATTCAAGTTGTCAAATTAGAAGTTTAAATCACCAGCCTTATCAATGATATATAATATTACTCAAGATTTATGAAAACCAGGGACTGGGTAATTGAAAATGTAATTGTAATTGAATGTAATCAAATACATTATTTCATGTATTTGAAAGTAATTTGTAATTTAACATATTTCAAATTACAAATAATAATTTTTTGTAATTGTAATTAATTACTTTGAAAGATACACCAGCAGTGAATTACTTTTCAATAACATTTGAATCAAATATTCTGCCTGAAGTCAGACAAACAAACTTTAATATTGCTACACAGAAGTCATCACTGCTGATCCCTCTGTGCCCAGGTTTCACCTTTGCTGTGTGTTTCCAGCTTACCCTGACATGGTGTCTGAGGAGGGTTCCAGTATGACTTCCCCCCTGAGTTAATATTAACCTTCTGTCAATAGAAAAGTAATTACAGGTAACAGTTCATTTTATGTACCTTATGTCAACGTGCAAAAATTACAGGCAACAGTACAATGTAAAAGGTAAAGGTTGGGGTTTATAGTCTGATATCACCACAATGTCAGTCTCGGGTCTGTTCATTCTTGTAGCTTTTCTCAGCTCCCTGGGGAGGACACCACCCAAGCAGCCATATCAGGCGCTAGAAGGTTAATCATTCTACATTTGCCTGCCGCCCATGACCAGTACCCATTTACTTCTTGGTCAAGAGAGTGCATGATTGTGGTAAAGACTGCCTGGGAGTCTTAGCGCACACAGAACGGGACGCAAACCTACAACCTAACCATTACACCACCACACCCCACACTGTACATACCTTCTGTCAATAAGCAAGTAATTACAGGTAACAGTACACTGAACATACCTTGTGAACGATACTCAAACAAGCGAGGGTCAGCTAGGATGGGAATAAGACCAAGTCGGTGAGACAAGACCTCGTCTTGTATGATGGAAGTGTTGTTATACATAAACACCTTCTCCACTGCCATGGTGGGGACCTGAGCAAAGAACAAATCAGTTAATATCTGCTATGATCAAACACAGCTGTCAAAACAAACATTAAACTGTTGAATATGTGTTTTATATTGTCAGACAACATAGGAACAGTCTACAGTTTCCCAGATAAAGAAGTTCAAAAGAGACAAAGCTCACTTTCTTATTCCTGCTTCTGCTGAAGCAAGTTACATGTACTAAGTTGTCAGCAACTTATTATTTAGAAAAACATCCATCATGATAATTAACCATTCATTATCAGTGTACTAATAATTATCTATGGTCAAAACTAAAGTATTTGTATTGATTTTATTAACGAGTACGAAGTTGGCATGGAGGTACCTCTACAATAACCAATGGACTTGAAATTTTCTGTTTTACACATGTAAATACTCTATTTAACTCCTCTGTTGTGGCCTCAGGAGTTTTCTCCACGCTATACAGGACATGAGATAAATCATTGGAATTTGTAAGGAACACCAGAGGCACCAAAGCAGGTACAATTTAATTCATAAATAGGTGTCGTCCTCACTGACAATATGTAACAGAAGCATATTTCTAATGCAACTGTATACATTTACAATATATGTAACAGATCCTTTCCACAGATTGACACAATTTAACATATTTATTCTCAACATTTGTCTACATTTTCCAAAATGAAAAATGAGCTTCTATTGGGTCAAAGAGGTTGTGGAACAATTCATATTTTCTGACAAGGCCTGACATATACAGGCTAGGAAATGCACTAGATATGAGGAATTACACCTTCCTAATATAAATAATCTAAAACAGATCGTTTACACAATAAAATGCAATATATTGATGCAATGAACAACAAGGGACCTGTGGGTCACGGTACTCAGCTGACATTGATTCTAAGAATATTTGTATAAAATCCTAGTGGCTGTGTTGACTGTGCACTTTAATGTACTGTTTGATGTACTACATGACAGATGGAGGAGCTTTCATGATCACGGTCATGTATTTGTAAAAGTTTCAGTATTTCAAATAAGTGACTGTAATATGCAGATAAATTATATATCCACTGACAGGCATGGCCAAATTGGGTAAAAGTAATCAACATTCGCCGAGAGGTTACCCCATTTGGAATAAGGGTGAAAGATTTTCGTTCACCTAAATTTACTGGTCAAAAGCTATAGAAACTGATGAGATTTATAAATATTTCTTGAAGAAAAAATATCCTGAATATGTTCTTTAAACTATACCGGTAACTTTGTGTTCAATTTAGCCAAAGTGTACACTTTGCATGCAGAACAACGTATGCATGTTTACGGTAACCAATTCACAGGTTAATATGCCGTGCCATGATTTGCTTCAGCCCCCTGGTATTATATGGTATAGAGACCACCATACGGGGGGGGGGGGGGGGGGGGGGGTCATGTACTGGAATAGCCAACTGGGTTGTTCTCGAATGCTGTACTGACAAACTTTTTGACAATGACAAATTCCCTCCCTTTAATTTCCCGTGAAAATTGGCAGTTGTGCAAGTTTGTAAGCATTCCCCCATATGATTTCTTCAGATATATTTTGGCCTCACCGCTCACTCAGGGTGAAAGATCCTAAGAAGTGACATTGAACGAGTGATCTATTAACATAGTGGGTGCAATAATCACCACGGTCAAAGAACTTATATACTAGAATATCAGCAAAAGCTGACAAAAGCCCTCAGCCAAAAGAACAGTGTTTAGAGGTGGTAACAGTAACAAGTACTAAATATATGTTCTCACATGGATGTATATCTGTATATGTCTCAGTTATAAATTTAAAATGGAGAGGTATGTACCATGATTCATAACAATCCACCAAATGCTTCCTGCAAAATAAGCTTCTAAGTTTTATTCTATTATAAGCTCTGTGACCTTAAAAAGTAGGTCAAGGTCACCCATCTTCGAACATGAACGAGATTTTTGTCGATATACATCTTCACCAAAGAAATAAAATTCCTATTGTGAATCCTTTTAGAGATATTCCACTCACAAGGCCAAAGTTGAAAAATCCAAGAGAAATTCAATAAAAAATCAGAAATTGCAGGTGGCGCCCCCAAACTTGTGCAGCAGTTACAGACCATCAGTCCCTATGATCATAGTAAGTATTGTGAAAATCCATCCAATGGTTCCTGAGAAATAAGCTTCTAAATGTTTTTTCTATAATCAGCTCTACAACGTAGAAAAATAGGTCAAGGTCACCCATCTTTGAACTTGACTGAGATTTTGTCAATATACATCTTCACCGAAAAAATAAAATTCTTACGGTGAATCCTTTTCGAGATAACCCGCTCACAAGCCCAAAGTTGAAAAATCCGATAAAAATTCATTAAAAATCAGAAATTGTTGGTGGCGCCACCAAACATGTATAGCAGGTACAGACTATCAGTCCCAATAAGCATAGTAAGTTTTGTGAAAATCAACCAAATGGTTCCTGAGTAATAAGCATCTTAAGTGTTTTTCTATAATCAGCTCTAAAATGTAGAAAAATAGGTCAAGGTCACCCATCTTCGAACCTGACCGAGATTTTGTCGATATACATCTTTACCGAGGAAATAAAATTCTGACGGTGAATCCTTTTCAAGATATCCCGCTCACAAGATAAAAGTTAACAGACGCGGACGGACGGACGGACGGACAGCTTGGGTGACGACAATAGCCCATTAGCCTAAGGGCTGAGGGCTAAAAAACTAGAAGTGTTGGAACAACACAAATGCCCCCGCCTGGGGCAAATTAGAAACATTTGTTAAATTTTGTAAAATTTTTTAAGTTCAGGAGGTGTTGTATGGTCAAAAGTAGGTCAACAAGGGCAAAATGAAAACACGATCTGTAACGGGTCATTATCAAGCAACACACCTAAAATCAGGCCAGTATCTGCAGGCATTGTGAAAAAAAGTCCATACATGAGCATTTTTCATAAAAATGTCTGTCTTTCATGAAATTTTCTATGTTCAGGATCTGTCATATGGTCAAAAATAGGTCAACTGCGAAGAAACGTGAACTTGATCTGTAAGTGGTCATTATGCGCCCACAGACCAAACATTAGGCCAGTATCTGTAAGCACTGCATTGCGAAACTAGAATATTAGCAAAAGCTGATAATCAGTTATAAATTTAAATTGGAGAGGTATGTACCATGTTTCATAACAATCCACCATATGGTTCCTGAGATATAAGCTTTGAGTGTTTTTGTATAATCAGCTCTAAAATGTAGAAAAATGGGTCAAGGTCACCCATCTTCGAACTTGACCAAGATTTTATCAATATACGAATTCACTGATGAAATAAAATTGCAACGGTGAATCCTTTTAGAGATATATATATCCCACTCACAAGGTAAAAGTTAACAGATGCAGGACGGACAGACTCCGGACGGACAGACAGACAGCTTGGGTGACGACAATAGCCCATCAGCCTATGAGCTGAGGGCTAAAACGGCTGTACATGTACATTTGTCATGAAAATTTATTTCCTTCTTGAAATTTTCTATGTTTAGGAGCAGTAAAAAAATCAAAAGTAGGTCAACCGGGAGGAAACCCGAACTCGATCTGTAACTGGTCTATATCTGCCCACATACCAAAAATCAGGCCAATATCTGCAGGCATTGCGAAAAAAAGTCTGTACAACTGTTTGATTTCGTAATGACAGAAGGACGGGCATGGGTAAAACTATATGCCATAATCTGATGGGGCATAAAAATTTCAGGCACGATTACGGATTAGAATTGTTTAATAATCTTGAAAATCAGTAAATTCCATATTTGGATTATCAGTTTTTTTGAGATTATCAGGTATTTTTGAGAATTTGGCACTGACCAGCCAGTTTGATGACATGTACCTCAGTTCAATCATTATGACTTTTATAACATATAATTTCAAATAAAAAAATCAGAGAGAAAATTTGGTTAACAATGGGAAAACCATTTTAATAAATATCACAGGACCTTTGCATTTTTTTAAACAGAATCTGAATATATTGTCTACATTATGTATTTTAAATTGAGACAACAAAAATGCACACGAACAAGAATCAAAAGGAAAACATGTAAATTTGTTGGTCTGCAAATGAACTTTATTTGTAATTAAATAGAAAAAAGTGAAGATAGTCTTAATTTTCAGCATTTTCACAAATTTGTAAGCCATAGGGGAGGCAGCTTTCATCTGTCTAATTTGCTTGTACAAGCTGGTGCACATGTTTTACATATAGCTCTTTTTAATAACACCAGCTGCTACTTTATCAGCATGATTTAGAGTTACACAAATGGGGTGGGTACTGATTCATGATATGTAGGAAAACCCCACTTAATGCTTACTTCAGGCAATTTAAGGATTTTTCTACCTTGTTGATGGTTTATTGAATAAACAAAGTTTTTTTTATTGAATCTTGAATCCAAAAATGGGTTACCAAATTTGAAATCTGGCCATGCCTGCACTGGGAACTTATGAAACCCTGTAAATGACAGAATAATGGATATGAGTTGAGGCATAATAATAAACATTTATATATTTATTTTAAATGCTGTAAACAAAATTTTCCATTTTCAAATGAGCATTTACAACCCAAATTGGAAAAGCATATTAAAACAAGTCAATTAGGTATGCACTGCATCTGCAATGTGTAATATATGAAACTTGTGGTAAACCATTAAATGCTACAATAGGAAAAAGAACAGTAATGGGCCTAAGTGTTAGATGAAAGGATACATTAAAAAAACACAAAGAAATGTGTAAATGAAATATTTTCATCATTTTTCATCAATATAAACAGTTAAAATATGACCATGTGAGCTAAAAATTAAATCCCATGAAAGTTTGCCCATATTCCTGATTAACTGATTCAAACATCTCAACGAGCACTTATTTTAGATCCTTATATATAATCACATTTGAATATTAAAAAAATTAAATTAATAACATAAATTTGTGATATGTTGAGCCTGGGATTCAAATTCTAAAAAGTTATTTTGTTAAAAAAAATTAAAAATATTCAACAGACTAAACAAAAATTGAATTTTACATTGAAATTATAAGATTCATCTTGTTTATTTGACCTGTCAATTGTTACATTAACATTCTGTGGCAGTTATTATTAACAAGTGACCCATGGGTCATGACGCTCAGCTGACTGGGAAGAGATTCGCAAAAGGAAATTTTATCATCAGAATGGTAGTATATACCCATTCAACTGAAGCATCAAACAGATTAACCAACAGGCCAAGATTTAGTCTGTATTTGTATATCTCAAAAATAGAGAAAAATGTGTAAACTTTTAAAACTAGAATACGGGTAACCGACAAGTGACTACATGTATCTGCCAAAATCGGATAGTGAGGCATGGATTGAGTGGCAAGGGGAAATAGAGTGAGGTATGTTGCATATCAGCATGGATGTCTGCAGCCTAAATGTGTATGTAGGTTGTGCCACCTACCACAAATCCAGAAAGCTGTCCAAGTTGTATACACCTGCAAAATTTTAGGCAGAAAAGTCAAACCACTACATGTATATGAGCGATTTTTGCCCATGGCAGACAAACAGACAAACACTGTGCAAAAATCTTTGCAGGTAACCCCTCCAGTTTTGTGTATGATAAAGACCTATGTGAGATCTAAACACATGCACAATTTTGGCCCAATCGGTCAAATGGTTCCTGAGATATGAGCTTGGATGTGTGCAGCGTTAACTAGAATGTAGGTGGCATCTGTCATAAAATCAAGAAAGCTGTCCACGATGTATAAACCTGCAAAATTTTAGGCAGTTATGTCGAACCACTACAGAGAAATGAGTGATTTTAGGCCACGGCAGACTAACAGACAGACGCTGTGCAAACATTGTTACAGGTGGCGCCACCATTTTTTGTGTATGTTACAGAGCTATCAAAGGGCTACATTTGTATAAATTTTATTTCCTGATCGGTCAAACGGTTCCCGAGATATAAGCTTGGATGTCATCAGCGTGAACGTGAACGTAGGTGGCGCCACCTGTCATAAAATCAAGAAAGCTATCCTGGATGTATACGCATGACGAATTTCAGGTGAATTAGTCATTTCACTGCAGAGATATGAGTGATTTTAACCAAAGGCAGATGAACAGATGGACACTGTGCAAACATGGTTACAGGTGGCGCCACCATTTTTTGTGTATGTTATAAAGCAATCCAAGGGCTACATTTGTATCAATTTTATTTCCTGATCGGTCAAAGGGTTCCCGAGATATGAGGGTTTATGAGTGGAAACAGACCCACAAATGGACACTGGATAGAGAGGAAAGGTCAGAGGTAAACGCAAATTGGTTAGGCACCAGTTCACATGTGACCCAATAATAGGTGTAAGTTTGGGGAAAATCGGTCCATAAGTCTCCGAGGAGCTCTCTGGAAATGAACACCGGCAGAGGAACCCGGTCAAAAACATAGTATCCGCAAAACTTCGTTTTGGCAGATGCAAAAATACAGGTGGCTCCACCAGTCTGCAGAAACTAATAAAAACACTTAATGGTCAATATCCATGCAAAAAATCATGGTGATCTCTGCATTAGTTGTTCAGTTACTTAAGTTTTTGTATCAAATTGTCCATTATTCTGAGGGATACTTCGGAGTCCTATAGCTTGAAGGATATGGGTAACAGAGACCTAATTTCAAGTTTCCATAGGCACCTTTCATGGGCCTCCTTGCATGACAAGAATGAAGATTCTAGGTCCAGTTGTTGCGATTTGTACCCTGTTGACAGATAACCACATCTTTAAAGGTCTCAAAAAAAAAGAAAAAAATTCGTAAAAATTGGAAAAAAACTAGAATACGGGTAGTCGACAAGCGACTATGTGTATCTGCCAAAATCAGAGAAGGACGGGTGAAGTAAGGCATGGATTGAGTGGCAAGGGGATATAGAGTAACATGTGTTAAATATTAGAATGGATCTCTGCCACATAAACATGATTGTAGGTGGCGCCACCTGTTATTTGAATGAGAAACTATCCAAGATATATACACAAGCATTCTTGTGTATGTTATAAAGCTATCAAAGGGCTACATTTGTGTAAAAATATTGTCCTGATTGGTTGAATGAGTCTGGAGATATAAGCATGGATGTCTACAGCGTGAACCTGAATGTAGGTGGCGCCACCTGTCATAAAATCAAGAAAGCTATGCGGGATGTACAAGCATGCTGAATTTCAGGTAATTTGGTCAAACCACTGCAGAGATATGAGTGATTTCAACCAAAGGTAGACAAACAGATGGACGCTGTGCAAAAATGGCTGCAGGTAGCGCCACCTTTTGTTGTGTATGTTATAAAGCTATCCCAGGGCTACATTTGTGTAAAATTTTTTTCCGGATCGGTCAAACGGTTCCCGAGATATATGGGTTTATGTGTGGAGCATTAACGTGAATGTAGGTGGCGCCACCTGTCATAAAATCGAGAAAGCTATCTAGGATGTATACGCATGCCGAATTTTAGGTGAATTAGTCAAACCACTGCAGAGATATGAGTGATTTTAACCCAAGGCAGATGAACAGATGGATACTGTGCAAACATGGTTGCAGGTGGCTCCACCTTTTGTTGTGTATGTTATAAAGCTATCCCAGGGCTACATTTGTGTAAAAAATTTTTCCGGATCGGTCAAACGGTTCCAGAGATATAAGGGTTTATGTGTGGAAACAGACGCACAAATGGACCCTGGGCAGAGACGAAAGGTCAGAGGTCAAGGTCACTTGGTTAGGCACCAGTTCACATGTGACCCGATAATTTGTGTAAGTTTCCGAAAAATCTGTCCAGTAGTCTCAGAGGAGTTCTCCGGAAACGAATGCGGCGGCGGCGGCGGCGGAACCCGGTCAAAAACATAGTATCCGCAAAACTTCGTTTTGGCGGATACAAATAAAGGTGGCACACCCAGTCTGCAGAAACTGATGGAACAGCTCATGATCAATATGTATGCCGAAAATCATGACCATCAGTGTTGTAGTTATTGAAATACTGCAGTTTTTGTATCAAATTTTCCATTTTTCAAGGGGGGGGGGGTATGTTGGACCCATACAGCTTAAAGATATTGGGTAACAGAGACCTAATTTCAAGTTTCCATGGAGACTTTTCATGGGTCTCCCTGTGTGTCAAGAATGAAAATTCTTGGTCCAGTTTTTATGATTTGTGCCCTGTTAACAGATGTTCATATCTTTAAAGGTCTCAAAAATACCGGAAAATTTCGTAAAAAAAAAACCGAACAAATACAGGTGGCGCCACCAGTCTGCAGAAACTTATGAAACACTCCATGATCAATATCCATGCAAACAATTATGGTTATCTCTGCATTAGTTGTTCAGATACTTTAGCTTTTGTATCATAGTCAAATTTTCCATTATTCTGAGCTGTACTTTGGAGTGCCATAGCTCAAAGGATATGGGTAACAGAGACCAAATTTCAGGTTTCCATGGAGACTTATCACGGGTCTCCCTGTGTGTCAAGAACGAAGATTCTAGGTCCAGTTGTTACGATTTGTACCCTGTTGACAGATAACTACATCCTTAAAGGTCTCAAAAATGGAGAAAACAATTCGTGAACATTGAAAAATACAGGTGGCGCCACCAGTCTGCACAAACTGATGAAACATCTCATGATCAATATGTATGTCGAAAATCATGACCATCAGTGATGTAGTCAATGAGATATTTAAGTTTTTGTATGAAACTTTTGACTATTCTGGGGGGTAATTTTGGGCCCCATAGCTCGAAGGATATGGGTAACAGAGACCTAATTTCTGGTTTCCATGGAGACTTTTCATAGGTCTCTCAGTGTGTCGAAAATGAAGATTCTAGGTCCAGTCGTTACGATTTGTGCCACGTTAACAGATAACAGCATCCTCAAAGGTCTCAAAAATAGAGGAAAAAATCGTAAAAAATCAAACAGTACAGGTGGCGCCACCAGTCTGCAGGAACTGATAGAACATCTCATGATCAATATGTATGCCAAAAATGAAGACCATCAGTGATGTAGTTATTGAGATATTGAAGTTTTTGTATGAAATTTTTTACTATTCTGGGGGGTACTTTGGGGCCCCATAGCTCGAAGGATATGGGTAACAGAGACCTAATTTCTGGTTTCCAAGGAGATTTTTCATGGACCTCTCAGTGTGTCAAAAATTAAGATTCTAAGTCCAGTCTTTATGATTTGTGCCTTGTTAACAGATGTTCACATTTTTAAAGGTCTCAAATATAGAGAAAAAAATTCGTAAAAAATCGAAAAATACAGGTGGCGCCACCAGTCTGCAGGAAGTGTTGTAACATCTCATGATCAATATGTGTGCCAAAAATCATGACCATCAGTCAAGTAGTTAATGAGATATTGAAGTTTTTGTATGAAATTTTTGACTTTTCTGGGGGGTACTTTGGGGCCACATAGCTCGAAGGATATGGGTAACAGAGACCTAATTTCTGGTTTCCAAGGAGATTTTTTATGGACCTCTCAGAATCCCAAGTTACAAGGTTCTAGGTCCAGCGGTTACGATTTGTGCCTGGTTAACGGACGGAGAGACGGACAGACGGACGACGGACAAAGAGTGATCGCTATAGCTCAGATGACTTTCAGTCAGCTGAGCTAAAAAGTGCTTATTTCCACTCCCCCAGGGAGTGGAAATAAGGGATGCTTATTTACACTCCACTCCCCTTTTTTAAAAAAAGAATAATTATTTCCACACCCTATATATAATAGAAAAGTGAATTATTTGCAAATTAAGAAAATCACTTTCATCAGCCCTGTGGTATGTGGAAAATGTAATAGAGGTTGGTCATTTGTCATACCTGTAGGCTGTAATGTCCAACACCGGTGACAACAGTCTTTAATTACTCTGAAATGTTTGGATCCTATGTGTCTTTGTAGTTCTAGTTTTTCTTTCAGACAAAGTTCACTTATTCTGACATCACAGTCCAGACATTGAGATTATTTTGGATAAAATCAGCTAGTGGTCAGATAAATTAATGAAGTTGCAAACCAGAGTGTTTGGTCCTATGCAACTGTCTAAGCTTTACCTGTGCACTAAGCCAAAACATGACAACTCTAAGTCCGGGCATATGGAGACACAGACTCTAGACTGGCCCTACTGATGAGGTGCTTACCAGCAACTGATAAGGATAAAGCCAGGAAACAAGTTTTGTCAAAACATTTCCCACCCTATTTAAGCTACTGCAAGCTTGTTCCCATGCCTAATATATAAACCTTTAAAATTCTGAAACAAACTTATTGACATAATTTAACGATTTGCAGAAAAATATACATTTTATTTGTCTTTAAAAATCTGGCCAGAAATTTGAATGTACATGGTAATTCAACCGCAAGTTTTATTTTAGCAGATCATATATATGTTTTAAATTTATGTATAATACAGTAACAATTTCACTTTGAAATGCATTACAATGTAAAAACTGAAACCTTTTTATGTGCTTTAAAGTTAAACTATATAGGCTATATAGATAAACCTATAATAACTCAATATTATAGAGAGTATAAAAAAAACTATAATGCGCATTTGCAAAAATTCTTTTAACAAGAAAAACTTCTTATACTTCCAAGAATACTTATACACTGCACCAGCCTTTATTTTGAGGGGGAGTGGAAATAAGCATCCCTTATTACCACTCCCCCTGGGGGATTCGAATTAAGCATTCCTTATTTACACTTCCGGGGAGTGGAAATAAAGCCTGCCTTATTATTATGACATGGTCTAACAGGAAATTTGGATAACAGCTGCAATTTTTATCAATTGTTTTCATATTTAAGACCTTAAAAGCTTAAATCCGTATATGTGCATCCTACAAAATTTAATCAACAGTGCTTACAGGCAAAAAGTGTAACTGAGGGGAACCGATACTCAGCTAGGCAAAAGGAGCCAGGAGTGAAGTGGGTTTATGTTATAGGCTGGAGAGACCAGGGCTGTAGCTCTCTCTGCATACCAGGGTACTGAGCTGGCCTGATGTAAACAATAATTGACATGGTGGTTGAAAACTTGAATAGAAGCTACAGTTTTTGACCAATTGTTTTCAGTTTCTAAAAGATTTAATCCTTGTTAATTCAAGCTGTGAAAATGAAACCAACAGTAGTCATAGGAAAAAAAAGTGCCATGGTCAAAGTTGAGCAAAATTTAATGTACTGATTTTAAATTTATGCTAATAACTTAAAAAAAAAATTCACAATTCTGATCTAATAACTGGTATACATTAAATCTAAAATAAACAGTTATATCCTTAAAGACTAGCTTCAACCGTTTGCATTTAAAGTAGGTAAATATATTTCCTGATGTTTTGACAAGGACACATTATGTTTGGGTCCGTTACTACTAAAACTCACAGAGCTAATTTCCTGCAAGTGTACAGAAAATATACAGAAGACCATATATGCCAAAGTTGAATGAAACAACACCAGTGGTTTTCATAGTGGGCAGTCCTGAAGAGTAACAGTATGTTTATTTAAGATAAGTGGCCCATGACGCTCAGCTGAATTCAAGGATTGTTGAATTCTATTACAAGATGGAGAGATCCAAGATCTATGGACATGCAAACTTTCAGCTCAATACATTGAGCCACTTCTGAGATATCGGCTGTTATCTAAAAGACACCCAGATTCAGACTGCACAGAAAGGATTGCAGGTGGTGCCACCTGTCTTTGTTATGCACAACTACATAGGTGAGGGAACAACTATGCCAGGTTACGGAAGATCAGTCCAAGGGTCTCAGAGGAGTTCTCCAGAAACAAACACAGTTTTTGTATCACATTTTTAATTATGTCGGGGGTACTTATGAGCCCAACAGCTCAGAGGATATGGGTAACAGAGACCTAATTTCAGATTTCCATGAAGAGTTTTCATGGAGCTCCCTAGATGTCAAGTATGAAGATTCGAGGTCGAGTGGTTACGATATGTGCCCTGTTACAAGATGAGGCTTTATTTGAAAGTCTCAAAAAGTGAAAAAAATGTGTACAAATTAAAAAAAAAATAGGTGGTGCCACCAGTCTACAGGAACTGATGAAACACTCCATGAACAATATGAATGCAAAAAATTATGGCCATCAGTACATCAGTTTTTCAGATAATGCAGCTTTTGCATCACACTTTTAATTATTCTTAGGGGTACTTACAAGCCCCATAGCTCGTAGAATATGGGTAACAGAGACCTAATTTCAGGTTTTCAAGAAGATTTGTCATGGACCTCCCTGTATATTAAGTTTGCAGACTCCAGGTCCAGTGGTTACAATTTGTGCCTGTAAACAGATGACAGTTTCATTGCAGGTCTGAAAAAAAAAGAGAAAAATTTCGAAAAAATTGGGAAAAATACAGGTGGTGCCACCAGTCTGCAGGAAGTGATGGAACATCCCATAATCAATATTCATGCAAAGAATCATGGTGATCAATGCTGTAGTTATTCAGATACTTGAGCTTTTATATCAATTTTTGCATTATTCTGGGGGGTACTTTGGAGCCCAATAGCTCAAAGGATATGGGTAACAGAGACCTAATTTCAAGTTTCCAAGGAGATTTTTCATGGACCTCCCAGGATGTCAAGTGAGAAGATCCCAGGTCCAGCGGTTACGATTTGTGCCCTGTTAACGGACAGCCAGACGGACAGACGCTGGACAAAGGGTGATCGCTATTGCTTAGATGACTTTCAGTCAGCTGAGCTAAAAAAATGAGGTTTTTTTCCTTATTTCTCAAAGGAACCAGGTCGCAGTGACCTAAATTTTGGTGTGGTAGGAGAATTAGGAATATCTTACTGTATGTAAAATTTTGGATTTGCAGGTTTCAAAACGTACCTTGTTAATGGAAGGCCGGGCAGAAGACTGACAAAGGGCCATGACTATAGCTCAGATGACATATAGTCAGCTGAGCTAAAAACATAAGAAAATCTTTACCTCAGCCAGAAGAATTCGTCTAAATGCATTGGCAATAGCTGCATCAATGCCAACCATGTCAAATTCAAGCTTCTCTTCTGTCACAGAAACTACATCAATGTGGAAGTTCTGAAAAAAAGCATATGTCAGACATACCTGGCTTAAAACCTTAACTTCAGTAAAAAAATATGACAAAATCTATTCTTTCTTTACCTGAAGCAAATGTCAGTGTGTACAGAATGCTGTTATTGCCTAGGTAACATGCAAGAACATTCCAAGGATTTGCAGATATCCTATCCATGCTCAGTCTTTAGGGGCCATTGCCACTATTTTTGAGTCCCCCAAATGATCACAATTGTTTTCAAAGATTTTCAGCTGTGGTTTCACCATGTGTCCTGAAACCTTGTTTATTGATCAAGATTTGTTTTATATATTATTCTTCTTGTTCTTGAAGACTGGTGGCACCACCTGTATTTTTAATATTTTATAGATGGTATCAGTTTCTCAACTGTGGTTTCATCTACTGTACTGAAACCTGGTGTGTTTATTTTGTCTCCCCCCCCTCTGCTTATGGGGGAGACAATGTTTTCAGTCCTGTTGTTTGTCACTGTAAGTCTTCAAAAGTAGGATATAGCTAGGTTTCCATTATAAGCATGAACACAAATATGAGTTGTGAGTTGTTCGCAGGGTGTGACACTCGAAGCTCGATTTCTAGTCTTTTCTGCACAATTACATTACAGAAAGTTAGATTTGATTTGGTGAATTTTGTATAACCATTCTAAATGAGTATTCTAGAATTAAAGGCATGTTTGAATCTGGATATACAGTGAAACCTGTCTTAAGTGGACAGTCAAGGGACTCAATCATTTTGTCCTTAATAGCGAGATGTCCTTATTAGGCAGGTTGACCTTGGTTGATAACTGAGAGATTATAAATAAAGACAACTAACAGCTGCAAGAACGTGTTTCTTGTATTATATCAGATTTAATGTATATGTACAGCATATTCATGCACACATCATGCATTCACAAGTCTTATAAAAACTGATTATTTTATACTTATCTCAAGTATTCATTATGAGGAGAACAGTCTATGAAGACATCCGTAAAACAATGTTCATATAGTCTGCGTACGCTGATTCACTCAATTGAATAACTTGACTTTCTCAGATAGCGTAAGCTCCCACCTAATAGTATGTATGGTGCCACCTGGCGACATTGTCTAAAACTATCTTGGTTCAGCGGTCTTATGCAATAATCTGAAAGATAATGACAACCTTGACAATGAGAAGATTGTAATGGCTACAAACCTGGGAACATTAGTTTTTATTGGTGAATGTAGCTTTAGCCTCAATTAAACTTTCTTTGATGGTGGTCGTTTGGTTTGATTTGCTTTGATGTTGAAGGCACCCAAGATTAAAGGAAACCCGAGGAGCTTGTGTACGGTGGCATGGTACAAACAAATATGGAGCTAGCATGTTTCACACTGAGCAGATCAGATTGAGATAATTGAGCAAAACTAATAAATTAACATCATACAGCCTGCTACATCAAAGCGGGCAAGTCTACAGTTAGATATTGCGTGGTGAGATCAGGGACGCATGAGTAATCGGCAGCTGTTTAATCAATTTATTGATATTGTCTAAAGTCAAGAAATAAAGGTGGCTGTTATTATTATTGGTGACTCATTGAGTCATTTTATATTTATATGAATAATGATATCGCAATATTCTGTTTTAAATAGTTATCATGATATAAACAAGTGGCCCATCAGCCATGACACTCAGCTGAATTCAAGGATCCTTGAACAATTGGTAAAATGACTCCCAGAGTGCTCAAATGCATGCATTTTTAATAGACCTAAGATAAAGGTTACATTGACCTTATTCTACATACAGCTGCTACCATTTGTGCCCATTTGACTATAAGAGTTTTAAAATCATGTTCTTTCACACTGTTTGCAGAAAATAGGTCACAGTGACATTATTTCAGGTTTCCAAGGAGATTTTTTATTGACCTCCCTAAAAGTCATGTTAAAAGAATCTAGGCCTAATGGATACAATTTGTGCCCATCTGACTCAATGGGTGTTTTCAGCCCGTAATTTGCAAAAATATAGGTCACCATGACTAATTTCAGTTTTCAAAGGAGACTTGCCTAGGAACTCCCTGGTGTACAATTAGATGTTTCTAGGTCTAACAGTAATGGTTTGTGCCCCATAAACAGCCAGACCACTTCATTTGAAGTTCTCCAAAATTGAGAAAAAATATGTAAAAATTATAAACAAAAGGTGGGGCCACCAATCTGCAGGACCTGATGAAACACTCCATGATCAAATGCATGCAAAGAATCATGGTTATCAATGCATTAATTATTCAGATACTGGAGTTTTGTATAAATTTTTTAATTATCCTGGGGGGTACTTATGCACCCTACAGCTCGAAGAATATGGGTTAAAGAGACCTAATTTCAAGTTTCCAAGCAGATTTTTCATGGACCTCCCTGGATGTCAAGTTAGAAGATTCTAGGTCAGAGTGTTAAGATTTGGGTACTGATTTTATTTTATGCTAATAACTTGAAAAAATTGCAAAGTTCAGATCTAACTTTGGGTATAAAAATTGGATCTTGATTAAATAAAGTTAAATCCCTGAAAAAAGTCTCTAGCTTCAACATTTCTCTAGTTAAATAAGTAAATATCTTTCCTGATTTTTTACAAAGTGCAATATTTTTGGGCCCATACCTACAAGAAATTGCTCAATTCTGACTTAATTTCTGGTATGTATATCGTCAGCTGAGCTAAAAAGTATGATCTTTACTATGGAGATTACCTGTTCAAATGTGACCTGATCCCAACTGTCATTGTATCCATGGTACGCTCCAGGAAAATCTGTTGTGTGGGGCTGAAAGTAAAAAGAAAATATCTCTTACTCTGAGAAAAGGGGTTGTAATCTCCTGTCCTTTACTGCATGATATACCGGTAGACAGTAGCAGAATGCTGTTTATGTATTCTTGCACAACTGCAACATTCAAATGCCATTGCTTGTTTTGAGGGGTTGCCTTTCCAACAATCTTATAGTTGAAAATTCCTTCCATTTCACCCTTACCAGTGTTACTCAAACATTTCAAGTACTCGATCCATCTGCAGCCTCAGTATGTATTTTGATTCATAATCCATCATGGAGCATCATGTTAACACAGTATGCAAGAGTGCTTACCTGCACCACTATAACATTAACAAGATCAAGGTCTACTTAGATAAACCATTACTAGAGCATCTGATTCATGTGTAGACGTGTTCAGACTAACGGTTTTCATTCCACCAACATCACTTGTCCCTATATTCTAAACCTTATTATTAGTCCGTTTCACCTGACATAAAAATAAAATGATTTCATGAAACTATATTATAAACTGATTTGATTAAAATGATAACTGTCTGTAATGTCTTTACAAAATAACGTCATGTCACCCAGGTTACGTCCTTGAAGCACCAGCTGTACTGGGTGACCTATGACGTCGATGCACCAAGAGACCTATCTAAAAGGTAAACAAATATGTCAATACTGACAACAGTATTATTGTAATGTACTATACGCTACACATGCATTTGTGACAAGTAAACTTGATAATGGCAATGCCCTTCTGCTAGGATATCCATGCACACTCATACAGAGATTCCAGAGAGATCACAACTGTGCAGCTTGAATCCTGTGTGGTGGTAAATCATGCAAGCTCATGATGCATGTCTTGCACGCCCTACACTGGCTCCCCCTGTGTCAACAGATCAAGTTTTAAGTCGCTATGTTGGTGTTCAAGGCCAAACATGGCTTTGCTCCGATATATCTCCGAGATCTAATCCAACCTTACCAGACATGGGGTCTATTACAGTTGTTCTATTACTATTACTATTACTATTACTTTCAATTTCTGATATTACTATTACTATTACTATTACCACATTTTATCTTCTATTACTATTACTATTACTATTACTGGGGTATCTATTACTATTACTATTACTATTACATAAACTGATGGGAGGATTCTAGACTTTGTGCAGCCATGAGTGCTATAAACTAGCACTGCAATCACATTTTTATATTATATATTAATATTAGAAGCACCTATTTCATCCAGTTACCTACACAATTTTCTTATAGTATGTCTGTCATTAACAATAAGCCTAATGATACTGGAGATCTTAATTATTTCAGCTTCTTTAATCTGTTTATATATATATATATAATATATATATGTTCTCTCACTGCTGGCTCGTGGAGTCCATTGGATGACAGGAAAGTTCTACTTTATCCTGGTCTAATGGGCTTTACGACCTTCAGCTAGGAGACTTGCACCACTTGGTATGGGTATAGTATATTTGCCTTTTATATTGTATATTTGCCTTGTATATTGTGTATTTTCACAGTATATGTGTATTTTTATCATATCATATGTATACTGCTGATATGTTCACTGCTTCCAAGGCCCTATTAGAAATCATTTCAATATGCTGATTAAGCATCCTGGTTATATCTTTGTATTATATTTACTATTTACTACATTATATAACCTCTTTGCCCTGCCCTGTTATGTTCCAGTATCGCACGTGTACCCCGACCATTCCTATTGTGCACCCGAGAACAATAGGATCAGTGTCAGTCTTTCACATGCCCCCCCCCCCCCCGACCCGAATCGCACAAAGCATAATCTCATAATCTCGTAAAGTCTCGGCTTTTCAAACCACGACGTTAGCTTCATTCTAACCACATTCACCTGATGATCGGGTCGCATCCCGTGAAACAGTCTGTTGTGAATTAACAGTGTTGTTTTTCTTCAGAGTTATATATATATATATATATATGGAGAGGGTATACACAGAAAAGTGGTTCACTGCATATATATATATATATATATATATATATATTTTGAAACCTCAATGATGATTGGGGCGTTTCAAGTTGAAATTATAAGATAATTGTATGAACTCTTGAATACATGTAATTTAAAAGCAACCCATTTTAAAGACCCTGGCATACTTATACATTTTTTATTATTTTCACATAAATTTATTTTATAGTACATACGTCTGTTAGGATTTAATCTTCTTCGCATAATTAATAAATAAAGTTTTCAGTGTAACTAAAAATGGTCTCCAAAGGAATTTTCATGATTATGTCATATTAATATTTAGTATCAAAGCTGACAATTTAGTCCTTTATGTATGTATCAGGAGAGGAATTTTGGTAGGGCTGTGTCCTGTTTCTACTGTTTACATCCAGATTCTGGACATATTCTAAACTGGAGACAAAAGTACCCCTTCCTCACAATTGTATATATGTTCATTTGGATATGATGCCATGTTTTATTTTATCACATAGTACATCTTGAGAGAGAACAGAGAGGTGGTAAACTTTACAATAATGGTAGCATGCATGGCTTTTATTCTTCAGGCATGCCCTTCTTCATTGCAGCAAAACCAGCATAGGATAATTTAGGAATATGGAGAGTGATTTAAACTTATATCAATTTTACAAAACAAATAAAATATTATTTATATCACTTTCACAATTAATTTGGTATTCAACAATCTTATACTTTAAATTTTGTACATAACAGGATCTAATTATTTGATATCAAAATTTAAGAAATTAAATAATAAAATATTAACAGTTACTTATATTCTCATATTATATAATCAAATAAATTAATATCTTAAAAAAAATTGTTCATTTAATTTTCAAAATATAAATTAACATAATTTTAGATACTGAATGAAGGCCTGCAAAATTGGTACTATGAAATAACAGACAAGTATTAAAAGAATTATTTTAAAAGAATATTTATATAAATTAAATAGATAATACATGTGCCTGCAGTATGACTTTATCAAAGTGATTGTAGTACTGGTATGAGTTTATATAGCATTGTAGGCTTCCATACGTTATGGGTAGTGAAAACACCATAAGCTTATCATGAACATTTTGGGTCTGCACTGCAACTACATCTGGTTCCATATTCCATTTTTCTTAAATGTGTGTTATTGCAATCTGTATGATTAAAATGCAAACTGGCTTGTGAAATAAATCTAGGTATATTTCATAATATGCATATGGATTGATGGATGTGAGATAAGATGTCCATGTCAATATAATAATACACAATTTATCTGTCTCATAACATCAAACATTCCTCTGTTTATCCATGGTTTACTAATCAAAGGTCAGATTGTGCCAGGTTACCTATTTGGCTGTGACCTGCTCTGTCCAGTACTCTTATGTAATTAGCACCAGTGGTCACCAGCAGTGTGGCAGCTGGCCCATGCTTGCCTCAACAATAGGCACTTCCTGGTCAATTGCTGGACAAGAATTGAGTGTGTTCAGCATTATTTGCTGATATGCTTCATGATCAAGGGGCTCACAGGAAGTAATAGAAAGTAATATGTATTACTCTATTACTTTGTTTTCTGTTTCTATTACTATTACTATTACAGCTCAAATTTTTGAGTCTATTACTATTACTATTACTATTACATGGAAAAAGCTGTAATAGTCTATTACTATTACTATTACTTATTACTATTACCCCATGTCTGAACCTTACACACCTGCAAGAAGTCTGAGATCATTAAACCAAATGTTACTGTGTGTTCCATCTACAGGGTCCACCTGAGTCGGAATCACAATTACAAACAAGGGACCTATGGGTCACGACGCTCAGCTGATCATGATTGAACTATAAATGTATCACCATTGTGATACTATATTTAGTCGACAAACCTTATGAATATCATGGACCTATTTGGCTATATAGTGGTTTATTTTTTATTTATTTGGGAGCTGTTGAAAATAGCAATATATTTGAGCAAATATGAATGCAATGACAGTACACTAAGCAGTGGTAGAATGATTATAAGGCTATTTGTTGAAGGATCTATATTGTATAGAAGTCCGCAAGATTTCAATTTGACATATATAATGTTATTATTAACTATGCTGAAGAGTGGATTTATGAATTGTGACTGTATGACATGATATCTCTTAGGTCTTGACAAGGTAAATTATATTGATGCCCACCACATCTACATATTACACAATATTGACATAATTTCTGGCACGTACATAGGCAACAAACAGTTATACAATATATAAAAATATGAAAATCTGATTCAACTTGTTCTCGTTTACTGAGGCTGACATTGGGATGGGGTTCGGAGAAGGAAACAGTGTGGGCAGCAAGGAGGGTTGGATGTAGAGAGAAAAGGAGATAGAGAGAGAGGGAGGGAGCATTCAACAGTACTTAAACACCTGGAAGGTTAAAATCTAAAATATTATGAAATGTAGATAAAGTCTGAGAGAAAGAGGTAATCTAGGCTATGGTTGGTTGATATGATTGAAGAAATTGTTGCAAATAATATTTTAAGATCTGACCTTGCGCTTTCATTGGATACCTTTTTGACAGGCTGTTGACAGTTCAACTTTTTTCATATTTGTCTAATGAGATCCAATTTTTTTAATTTAAACTTTAATTAAACTGTTTTTTCTATTTTATGATATGTATACAGTTGCTATAAAATCCCCACTCCACAGGCGGAAGGACTTGATGGAAGGGGGGGGGGGGTTACGATGGGAGTTACAACGCCTCTGTCTCTCTGTATATATTTTCTTCAAATTATTAAATTTTATGCTATAGCAATAGCACTATTGTTGACAGTGCGAAGGAGCAAGGACTTAGTGGGATGGGGGAAGGGGATGGTGGGAGTTACAATACCCTTGCATATACGTACAGGATATGAAATTTAATTAATCAGAGCTTACAGGAAAAAAAAAGTTTATTCATAATAATTAAATATTTAAAACAGGCAAGAAAGCTAGAGAAACAAAGCAAATAATTTTAATTCCCATTCTTCTGAGCCAGGAAATTATGAACAATTTTTACATAAATTCCCTTTTTTATAACATCATTTTTTTCCAGGTTTGAAAATGTAACTATACATTTAGAGTATAACAAATATATGTGAATATTTCAGTTGATTCACATTTCTTAATTGCATCAACATATATATCTAATAAATTAGGTTTATAGTACCTGTCAACATAATGGGGTGGAGGGAGGAAGGGAGGCATAGGGGTGAGAGAGAGAGAAAGAGAGAGAGAGAAAGAGAGCTAGAAAGAGAGAAAGGGAAAGAGAGAGGAGAAAGGCTCTCTGGTAATTACTGCCTGACCCAGCCTGACCCAGACACTCACAGAATCTCTGTATATATTTTCTTCAAATTATTCAATTTTATGCTATAGCAATAACACTATTGTTGACAGTGCGAAGGAGCAAGGACTTAGTGGGGTGGGGGAAGGGGATGGTGGGAGTTACAATACCCTTGCATATACATACAGGATATGAAATTTAATTAATCAGAGCTTACAGGAAAAAAAAGTTTATTCATAATTATTAAATATTTAAAACAGGCAAGAAAGCTAGAGAAACAAAGCAAATAATTTTAATTTCCATTCTTCTGAGCCAGGAAATTATGAACAATTTTTACATAAATTCCCTTTTTTATAACATCATTTTTTTCCAGGTTTGAAAATGTAACTATACATTTAGAGTATAACATATATGTGAATATTTCAGTTGATTCACATTTCTTAATTGCATCAACATATATATCTAATAAATTAGGTTTATAGTACCTGTCAACATAATGGGGTGGAGGGAGGAAGGGAGGCATAGGGGTGAGAGAGAGAGAAAGAGAGAGAGAGAAAGAGAGCTAGAAAGAGAGAAAGGGAAAGAGAGAGGAGAAAGGCTCTCTGGTAATTACTGCCTGACCCAGCCTGACCCAGACACTCACAGAAGCAGTAGGCAAGGAGTGAAGGTGTTATGTAACAGCCTGGAACACTGTTAACCAATGACTTGATGTAAACATTCAAGACATGGTGCTATAAATATGGGTCACTGTGCTCAGCTGAAGTTGGCCTTGAAGGTAAAAATCTAAAATAATAATGGAGATCAAGTCTAAGATGAAAAGGTAATATATGCCATGGCTGGTTGACATGATTGGTTTGTATTGATGAGTGAGAAATTGTTGCAAATAATATTTTGTGACCAAACCATGCATTCTCTAATGTCAAAATTGAAGCATGTGAGCAGTTTGTGAACATAAGATGTATATTATTACCATGATCATTGGCTGGCTTTTTGATAGTTTGTTGACAGTTCAGTAGTTTACACATTTGCTCAATTGGATCTATTTTACATAATATATATTATTAAATATATGTATTTTTATTTTATAAAATGTATACAGTTGAAATATAACTGATGTCTCCAGTCCCCAGATGCAAGAACCTGGTGGTGGTGGTTGGGGGGGGGGAGGGCTGGAATGATGGGAGTTACAACATCTCTGTATTAACATAGTGTATATACATATAGGATTTCCATTTAATTCAACAATACTTACAGGATTAAATAGTCCATTCACAATTACATAATATTTAAAAAAGGACAGACAGACTGTTAGACAAACAAAGCTGATAATATATTTTAATATTTTAAAGTTTTTCATCTGCAATATTACACATCTGAATACATAAGTTGCTTTCAAATTTCAGACTTTAATGGCTTAAATCCATACACATACAGCATATGAAAGTTATTTCAACAGTGCTTAAAGGAAAAATTTCATAATTAGTATATATATTTAATGATAATTGAGAGATGATGGACAGACAAGAGCTGATCACTTTATGTTCCATTCTCCTGGGGCAAGAATATGTTTCAATATTAGATCTTAATTTTTTCTAATCCAATTATCTTTCAAATTGAAAAAATTGTACACATTTGCAATATTAACTAATGTCCCAGTGCACAGGTGACGATGAGGTGCTAAGGATCAATGACAGCCGGGGGGGGGGGGGGGGGTGGGGAGGAGATGGGATAAACAACACCTTTGCATAAACATTCAGGGCAAACAAAGCCTGATCTCCAATTCTGCTGAGGCTCAAAAATAATGAACACATGTTTGTATTAGATCCTCATTTTTTTATTTTAAGTTTAATTTGTATACATTTCCAATATAACATAAATTTCTGAATATAAACGTTGATTCATAATTCTAAATTGCATCATCATAAATCTCAATCTTGTCATGTAACACCACATCATGCATACAAATGTATATTTATATATTCATGGGGGGGGGGGGAGGGGGTGTGATATGAGAACAATTGTACACCTGTCACAGCAGGGGATCTCCACCACTGACTGAAACAAATCAGGAACCCTGGCATAGCTGACTTCCAGTGACCTGGAGTGGCCTACCTGCATCTGGAACAAAGCAAGTGACTACAATAGACCCTCAAGATAAAATTCAATAACTAACCTAATTTTCAACCTTTTAGTTTCAAATTTCAGATTTAAACACATTAAATACTTGTGTTTACATTCTGAGAAAATTAAATCAACAGTACTCACAGGGAAAAAATGTGCCATGGTCAAAGTTGGGTAAAATTTCAGGTACTGATTTTATGTTTATGCTAATAACTTATAAAATTTACAAAATACAGATCTAATTTTGGGTATACTATTGAATCTTAATTAAACAAAGTTATATACTTAAAAAAAATTCTCTAGCTTCAATAATTTTCATGAAACCTGAGTAAATATTTTTCCTGATTTTTTACAAAGTCAATTTTGTTTGGGCACATAACTTAAAACAATTACGCAATACTGACATCATTTCTGGCATGTGCATAGCGAATGTATAGAAAAATATGTATATTATATATGATCAAAGTCAGATCAGTGGTTTTGATACTAGGCAGTCCTGAAGTGTAACAAAGGGTTTTTAATGAAAAAAATGAAGTTTTTCATTAATATCTCGAAGGAATTAAGTTCTGGTGACCAAATTCTTGGCATGGTAGGGGATTTTGGAGACATCTTACTGTATGCCTAATTTAAGGAACTTAGAGCTGAAGCTGGGGAGCTGAGCTCTAGCAAACTGCATAACACTAGGTTGATGTAAACAATATGTGACATGGTGCTTGAAAACTTGAATAAAATCTACAGTTTTTGATCAACTGGTTTCAAATTTTAAATGTTAACAGTTGAAATGCTAACAAAAACATGCTTTGAAAATTAAATCCACAGCAGTTACAGAAAAAAAACGTGCCATGGTCAAAGTTGGGCAAAGTTAAAGGTACCAATTTTTTATTTTTGCTAATATTTCAAAAAATTTAAAAGATTTTGATCAAATTTTGGGTATACAATTTAATTTTGATTAATAAAAGTTATATTACTGGAAAAAAAGTGCTTAGCTTTAACAAGTTTTGTGTTAAGTGATCAAATTTTTTTCCTGATTATTTACAAAATGCATTATATTTGGGCCCATAACTTTTTTAAATTATATAATACAGACCCAATTTCTGGCATGTACATAGGAACCATATAGAGGATTATTTATGGTAAATATGAGGAAAAACAGATGAGTGGTTTTGATATTAGGCAGTCCTGAAGTGTGAAAATAGGATTTTAATAAAAAATTGAGGTTTTTCCTTAATTTCTCAAAGGAATGAAGTCGCAAAGACCCAGTTTTCGGCTTGGTAGGAGATCTTGGGGACATCTAACATTATGCTGAATTTTGGATTCCTAGGTCTTACGGTTTCAAAACGTGCCACATCTACGGACGGACGGACGGACGGACGGACGGACGGACGGACGGACGGACAGACGGACGGACGACGGACAATGGACCACGACTATAGCTCAGATGACTTATAGTCAGCTGAGCTAAAAATTGTCACGTTAGGTCACTTGGTACCTTCTGAACTTCCACACAATAGTAGGTTTAAAATATCCCCCCTTGACCACTTATTTCAAACTCATCATGCAAGGCACAGATGGCAGTGCATAGGACTTGTTAACACATGATTGCTGGTTCCAGACACAGTCAAGAGCTTCAAAAATCACAATTGCATGTAATGTGTCGTAATATTTGACAATCTCTCTCCTTACAGGTTCGCCACCTGATTGCTGCAGTCTTGCAGCGCTCACATATATAGTAAACAATACAAGTGCTGCAGCCTCTGGCGGGGAGAGTCTATACTATCTAAGTTTGTACGGATCCGTACAGACCCTCAGACATGTATATGCTTTGTGAAGCGTGAGGACACCAAACAAACCCCACATATTATAATTGTTACAGATGCTTAGACTCTGTTGGGACCAAAACTTTTGCTGGATGATCAGCATTAATAAAGTATTGGCACTTACTCTGGATGAAGTCAGATACTGCTTCGTCTCCGTCTGGCCGATGGCACTTTCCGGTTGGAACAACCAATAGGAATTTAGCATCATTGACAACACGCGATGTATGATGGGAAGGATGCTTATGAAAATATGGTCTATCCTAGTGCACGGCACTGGCATTCCTGGAAAAAGCCCCCCTGAATTCATCTTTTGCATAGATTGCCCACCTAATTTGCATGGGATTCCTTTTTCGGCGGTGTTCAGTTGGCATGCAACAACTGAACCCCAAGGATAAAAAAAAAATTTACAGGTGCACATAAAGGTGTTAAAATATCGATTTAATTTGATACATAAAAAGTTTATTTCTATATATAAATACAAGATTGTTTCTCTATCGCACAACAAGCAGTGGTAATTCATGTAACAGGTCCTTCCATGAATGGCAGGGTGAACTCTCACCGCCAGACGGTCGGACTCCATATCACAGATAAATGGAGTCCGTACGTGGCGGACTAGCCACCTGACTGAGACACAGATGACACGATAGACATACTAAAACTGCAGCCTGAATTGTAAACTCGCTCCCTAAAGTTGATAATGATATATACATCTAATTATAGATATACAATGATGTTAACCCCCCCCCCCCCCCCCCATTGTGAGGTTCACAAAATAAATGTTGATTTCTACTACGGAGTGCTTATTGACACACGGTCCGAAAGTCTTGGCTATCCCCGTTGTAAGTCTCGGTTACCGTGTTTTGCGGTCTCGGGTACTGAGATTTGGAAGCCTTGGTTACCTTGTGTCAGGAAAGGATCTGCGCACGGCGGTCACCGTGTGTCAGCAGTGGTCAGTCAAGCGTATCGCAATTAAGCTGATGCACCGTTAATCACTGGTATCCTAGATCAAAGGGCCAATTAACTTCAAAGGAAACCAGGAAAATTCGGCGTCATGAAATGTGGTGTATTAACCATTGGGAAGTCGTTTCTTTTGCCTTTTTGTAAAAGGGATTATTCAGGGCAACTGTGTATTTTATTTTGAATACTTATTGGAAAATAATATATAATGAAAGGTGTTGTTGTTTGGAGTAATTCTATCTCCTAAGTCGAATTTATCTGCTCAAATTTTTATCTTCCACCATAACGTTAGTCATTATGCATGACGTAGATGACGTCGCCAAGAAAATGTTGCATTGCATAAGTTTATATTTGAGCACTTTTGGTCAATACTTGTTTCAGAATCCAGTCAATCCACAACTGTGATATGATCAGAGAGCAGCAGAAGGAATCGGAATAAATCGTCTTGGGACGAGACAAGGTCAACACATATCAAATATTTTAGTCATTCTAATCTAGGTATACATTTTTCCTTATAACAGTATAATAAAATTTTGGATTATAAAATAAGCCTTTAAACATTTCTCTAAAATGCACATTTACCTTATCCAGGGCCCTTGGCAGGGCAAGCAATTTTGAAACCCCTTACAGAGATCGAGAAGGATAATACTGAAGAAGACTGTGGAGAAATTTTTGGAAAAGTTGTTATTTTTTAATATTCCAAGAAATCTTGTATATTTATGTATATTTTGTATATTATTAAATGCGTATGCATGTTTGTTTCCGTATCTGAACATGTTGATATTGTATATAGTGTGTATATTTTATAGAATGATTGATTGTTTGGACTTTCTTTGCAGCTTTCATTAGTATTTTATTTTTAATTACAATGATATGTAACATACATGATATAAACTTTTTTTCATATACATCAGTAAATCATCCAGTCCCCTTTTGGCTTTAATATCACCTCAAATGTAAATGCAGTAAATCATTATAGTGTGCAGGGTTTTTTTATCTATAAGAGCGTTAAAGTAAATATTTTCACTTGTTCCAACAGCGGACCAAGTATTCTACCAAAACCTTATGGTCACAATTCATTAAATAAACCAATTGAACTGTTTTATCAAGATCAGGAAACTGCATGCGTAATAGTGTAAGATGTTTAATAAAAAAGAAAAGGATAGAGGTTCATAATAGGCAGAACAATCAAAACTCCTTTGTCTCTTCTTCGACATCACCGTTTTTAGTTATGGAACACCTCTTTCTTAAGTTTTTAGGTTCCTATATATTTATTTATGTATTTAATTTTTGGTGTCATCCATTGTGTCTGAAATCTGTCAGTTTCTCTTCTCAGCGCAAGTATCCAACACCAAATCTGAGCAAGTATATCTTTGCTATCGGGTCATAAACTTCTTAACGTATTCTTCTTTGTTGTAAGTGTTGAAAAAAAAAACTGGAAAAAACTTAAGTGATTCCAAACCGTAACATATCAATGAAATGATACTAACCACACATGTTAACTATATAACAAATGTCCCGTTTAGAGCAGGAATTTTAAAGGAAAATACCTGTGAAAGCTAAAACAATGCAATTTAACACACAGGGTTTTGGCATATCCCCATATCTCAGACGCATAATCTACTACCCCCAGAGTATATAATTTTGTAAAGGGGTCATATATTCTTATTATTCCTAAACTTGTCCAATATTGAACCAAAAGCTAATAATCCAGCATCCTCTGGGAAATCAGAACTTTTATCAGAGTTTAGGTGTTCGTGAACGTAGGTAAAAACCGAGGCACTTATGAACGCTCACAGTTTGGTACCATAATGATAATATTTCAAGTTTGTAAGTGTCATCCTGTTACCTTTTAAATGCATACCACTTCACAGTGTTCACTTTTAAAGCTGCCAGGAATTACACAACACTCGATAGTAAAAAGTAAATTTTGCAATTCCGCCTCTGTGTTCGTCATTAATAGAATGTTGTCTATATAGAAACGAAGATATAATGTCGCTTCCGTTTCCTATACAAAAATAATATATATATATATATTTATTTATTTATTTATTTATACGGCCTTATTATTTTTTCTGCTAAGCCGTTAATATTAAATACTTTTATAAAAAGAAATAAATAGCAAACATGGTTGGTGGATTATATATATATATATATATCGGCTTGTACCCCGCATGGTATTCCAAACCAATTTGTGAAAAAAAATTATTATTTGATCATACCTTAGCTGAATAACTACTATATAAACTTTTTTTATGGCATTATAGATTTTGGAATCAGTTTTTACTCCAAACAGCCCAGCAAAAAGTAGTTTCCTATATTTACCGAATCAAAAGCTTTTTCCGGGCCAACTCACCAGGGCGACGTATTTCTCTTTCTTGAGGCAAATGATTGCTTAATAATGAAGTAACAACAACAATATGATCGATACAGGAGCGTCCTTTCCGAAATCCACCCTGATCTTTGGCTATATAAGATTAAGTTTTTTGGAGTATGACTTTCTATAATCGATCAGGACAATATGATGAGTTGTTGACGAAGGTATGACCATTAAATTCCATATGGCTCATAGTAACTTAGAAAATTTCCCCCTTAGTCGGAAAAATGGTCACGCACATTCAGTCTCTCGGCGACGTTGGGTAATACCTTTCATTATGGAAATTAAGTGCATCTAAAAATGTAATAGAAGGACTATTTTCTAGCACATGAAGGCAGATTTTTACGGGCCCAGGTGCTTGCGGCAGATCATATAAAAATATTAATTTGCAGATATGTAAAAAAAATTCCAGCCGCAGCCAAAAATCACGACCGGCCGGGTTAGCCCCTACACAGAACTTTTTAAGGGTGGCCTAATACACTATTTATCTGTCTCTTAACATCAAACATGCCTCTGTTTATCCAAGGTTTACTAATCAAAGGTCAGATTGTGCCAGGTAACTTATTTGGCTGTGACCTACTCTGTCCAGTACTCTTATGTAATTAGCATCAGTGGTCACCAGCAATGTGGCAGCTGGCCCATTCTTGCCTCAACAATAGGCACATCCTGGGCAGTTACTGGACAAGAGCTGAGTCTGTTCAGCATTATTTGCTGATATGCTTCATGATCAAGGGGCTCACAGGAAGTAATAGAAAGTAATATGTATTACTCTATTACTTTGCCTTCTGTTTCTATTACTATTACTATTACAGCTCAAATTTTTGAGTCTATTACTATTTCTATTACTATTACATGGAAAAAGCTGTAATAGTCTATTACTTTTACTATTACTTATTACTATTACCCCATGTCTGCTCTATATAGTAATTTAAGGACCATTACTTTTCCAAAACCTACAGAGCGATTTCTGCTTGTACTCTCTCCAAACCATGTTTAAATCGTTATATCAGAACGTTTTTGGGTTGTTCCTCTGATTGTGAACAAGTACATTTTACATCCTGAAAATCTGGAAAAGCGTACATTTCATACAGAATAATGTGACCATATTCCTAGTAATCACGGTTTATATTATAGTACAGGTAGTAAACCGCTAATAAAGTATCCAATGCTCCAGGTTAATCTCTATACTTTAATTATTCAGTATCGAATGACATTATGTGCTTTTATAGATTGTATATTTAGTCACAAGACACTGTGATTAACTCACTATATCTTGTATTTATTTCAATAAAGTTAATTTGTTCCCATTATATTTGTTGATTATTCTCTAGTTAAAAAAAAAATATCAAATAGAATAAGATATATATATATATATATATATATATATATATATAACTAAATTATATCTTTATTTTATTATTGTTAAATATTATTAAAATTTTGAAATGAGATAAATAATTTTCATCCAATAAGTAATTTTCATCCCCGAAATTAGTGGTACTCCGCCCTATAAAATAGATTTAGCCTAAATAAATAATATACCTTGAGTATGAAAATACTTAACTTTTACGTATTAGGCCTAAACATTTTTTCTAGTTTCATTGCTTTACACCGCCTTTATTTATTTATTTTTTTGCACGACCTAACCCCAGCCGCCAGTGTCAGAGATCAAAGGACTCGCATGGTAACACCTGATTAGTCCAAACCCACCATTTCTTATGCGCGGTAATTAACGTTAAGATCAACTTGCGTTATTGACACACGGTATCGAGTATCACGACAGGGGTGTTAGTGACACACGGTGAACGCCCTGCCATCTAGCGGGAGTGTGACAGATTAGACGCATGCGCAGTTCAACCGTGTGTCAATAAGCTGGACCTTATTGACACACCCCGTGTGTCAATAAGGGCGGCCTTTCTAATAATATGAGATGGTCTAGCCAGTTTACACCCATCTTGGAAATGTAGGCTGGATTCTATACTCGGGCCATAAATCGTTTTTTAACCAGGATCTTAAATCCTCGATCAAGACTGAAGTGCCAAGGGCAGAACTATAGAAACCGGGCTTCAGCCTACCGCCGGTAAAACGGGTGTCGCATAATAAATTGTTTCCTGGAAAAGGCCGATACATATCATTTTCCTCAGAATTCCCGAATTTAATTTTGCTCATAGCTGGAGTTTATTATATTAGAGGAGGAGGGGTCCGGGGAACCTGGGTTCCCCGTCTGAACGGGGGTGTGGGGGCGGAGCCCCCACCTAAAGCTTAATATTTTCCTGTTAAAATAGTGAATGGTTTCCCCTTTTTCGCGATAGATGCCTCTTCAATCGCAGATATAAATGAACAAAACTTGCTCACGCTGGTATCTCGTCTTCACGGCTCACTTAGTAGCGTGTAGGGCTCCTAGTCCAGAGATAGTAGGTTCGATTCCCGATTCAGGCGACTTCTCATGTTTAATAGTTGTTTATGTTAGAAGTGTAGAGTGGAGGGACATCTACAGGGAAAAGTAGGAGTTAAAATAGGGAATGAGAGGTGACAATTTTATTTATATGTTCCTCAATACAAGCGAAGCCCGCGTTCTATAGTGGCTCCGTGCCAAGCTCTAATGAGATTCAACGTACGTCAGGTTCCATGACAATAATATACCATATTATCGCTCAAATCTGGGCTGGATTCTTAGGTTGTCAATCTGTTTATGTTGTAACTTGTGTACTGATAAGCTGTCAAGCTGACTTACGTTTATTACTCCGTGTTTACCTATTCCAACACGAGTTCTTATTTCTTCTACACGCTCCATTTTCTGTTGTCAACACAGGACATGTGACATGTGTCGGGCACGATGTTCACTAACATTCACTACAGCTCGGGCACAAGTTTTACAAACATCTCGCACCTTCTCCGCCAGAGGGCTCTCTTGCTCGGGCGCACTCGCTGATCTGACCAGCTGACCGCACCACCGGTACATCAATCTTGACTTGTCGTCTAAATTTCAGCAGTCTTCGATGGTCAGTAGAGATAACTTTATGCTAGCAACTTCCACAAACTGATCAAGAGAGAGTTTAAACTGGGATACAGCGGTAGCGGCACCAGGCGAGCTGAACTGCGTCGCAGTGAAGCTGAGCGCCCTCTGGTGGAAGACGCCTTCTGTATATTAGATCTCCCAGGATATGATATCAGAGTTTGAAGTGCCCTTGCCTGTATTGTTCATCATTGCCAAGAGACCAAAAAAAATAACTAGCCCATGGGTCATGACGCTTAGCTGAATTAAACATACAGGTGACACGTGCATTAATTATTGATTTGAAAACTATTTGATAATGCATTTTGTAAAATGGGTGGACTTACTTCGGGAGTCCTCAAAACCATGGTTTTTGTCCATCAGGGTTCGTAAAACTATGAAATTTATACCATTCCATCGGAAAGGCATTATAACAGGTTTGCCTTTCTTCAGAAAAAATGCCTTTTCGCAAAAGATGTTTCCTATCACCATATCAAGCTTTCAGTCACACTGGGCGACTGTAAACCTGATTCTGTATCTTACATGCCATCGTACATACACACTGTACACACGCATGTAAATAGAACTAAATGTTTTCAATGGTATCACTGTTATAATATAAAAAATTATGAATGTGCAGTTAATAATACAAGAAAAATATAAGAGATGACGGTCTAAATGCCGGAAAGTATAAGAAATTATAGGGAAATATAGGGAGTCGGTGGAGCACCACCTGTAAAATATTTCGTTTTTGTGTCATGTTTGTCCCTACGTATCAGCTACTGATGTGGAATACATCTTTATTCACCTTTCCAATGGATTGCTGGAAAAAAAAAAATGCCTTTCCGTGCACACACAAGCAGAAAGGCGTTATTTCAAGCCCTACCCTTCGTTCTCAGAAAATTGCTTACAGTGACCTTTTTAAGGGTTTCGAAGAAAAAATTGATCAAGAACTCCCTAGATGCTTAGATGTTTCTATGTCAAACTACTTCAATTTTTGCCCGTCTGACTAAAAGGGTGCTAAAATCAAGTTCTTTCACATATCTTGCGAATATATTTCACAGTGACCTGATTTCAGATGTCCAAGTAGATTTTACAATGACCTCCCTTTACATTAAGAAAGGCATTTCGAGAACTAACAGTTAAGATTTATGCCCTGTTGTCACAAACTTAAAGGTATGAACGACTAGGGTATTTTAAATGGTAGACCAAACTAGCTGCAACTCATACATTCACTCCAAAAGATGAATAAGAAGTGTTAATCAAACATCAATAAATTAAAAAAGATACACTTACATTTCTCTGGAGAGGCGCTCCACACATTTAAATACTGATGATCACTAGCGTCAACTTAAGAAACACAAAATCACTAAGACTTATGTTCACTGCACAAGAAAGTCCACTTTGTTTTTACAGTTCCTGATCACATGACCATCGCAGACACGTGACATCGGAATGTCAAGCCGCTCACTGTCTGTTCCTTCTTGTGTATAAAATCAAGGCTCCAACCATCAACAATTCCTCGCTGGAGTATACTTTCGCCCCTCGAGGCACAGTTCACGCAGTACTGTCTGATAGGCATAACCTATTTTATATGAACTAAGAACCAATGTCTTTCATGGCTTATGTCTCCCGGATTCATCCAGCACTAGGTAAGTGAATATGTCTCCACACAACGATATTCAAAATCCTGTAACGTTTCGCATGTCCTTGGCCTATTACTGAGAGCGCTCAAACAGATACAAAATCGCCGGATTACCAGTCCGTTGGCAATTGCAATATCAACTATTGAGGTCCGTTAGAGCTATATCAACATGGCCCTCGCAGGCGTTGACTGTTTACGCCTAGAGACATCGTCTCTCAGCTGTCCAGACTCTGATGAACGCAGAGTTGCCTCTAGACTGCAGACATTCTTCAGACTACACCAAACCTGCTCGCTGAACAGGCAATTGTAGCGAATTTCTTCTCAATCACGGCTTATATGTGCTTGCTGACGTCACAAGTTCTGGCCATCTTCTGGCCAATCATTTCACCCGTAACTCAAAGAATATAAATCACAGCAACCCAATTTCATGGGTCCTGGAAGATTTTTCAAGGACCTCCTTGGGCGACAAGTTAGAAGATTAAAGTTGTGTGCCCTGTCTGACTGTCTAGGTGATCAAAATAAAGTTTTTGGCCCGTAGTTCGCAAGATATAGGTCACCATGACCTAATTCCAGGATCACAAGGAGGTTTGCCTGGGATCTCCCTGTTAATGGCCGGACTGTTTCATTTCAATGTCTCAAAAATAATGCGTAAAACTAAGAACAAATGCAAATGGCGTCACCAGTCTTCGGGAACTGATGAAACTGCCAATGATGAATATGCATGGAAAGAATCATGGCAATCAAAGCATTAGTTAGTAAGACACTGGAGTTTTTGTACCAAATTGTTAATTATTATAGGTTGCCCTAACCGGCCCCGTAATTTGAATAACGAATATAGGTCGCAGTTACCTTCTTTCAGGTGTCAAGTAGGGAATAGTATCGGCGATCTTGTTCAGGTACAGAACGTATTCCGTTACACGTATAGCGATACCCCGAACGTAATGCAGGTACGCTTATTTTTCTTTGTATATCATTATTTTTTATTGTTTATCATTGATTAAAAACTTAAAATTTTATAAAACATTTCATAAAAAAAGTAAAAAAGACCAGTTTATATATTTATATTTATATATGTGTGTACATATATTTATACGTATTATACATATAATAGTTATGATATATATACTATATACATAACATAAACATATATATATATATATATATATATATATATATATATATATATAAGCCATACCATTCGTTAACTTTTTTTGTATACTTTCTAACAATACCTGACAAGTGCGAGAAAAAAATCCGTTTTAACTCAGTATATTAGTAAATCCTTTTGCATGTTTCGTGCATTTCTGACCGCATGAATACAGGTATATTTTATGAAAGAGTGTCAACTATAGTACGCGATTCCCCAGAATGGCTTTTATCACGACTCAAGTTAGGATTACAGTCCGATATAAATGCCTACTGATTCGTGTATTCATGGCCAGTATAAATAGGCCTCGAAACTAGCTTGGTTTCCTTTAAAAACATTCAGTGATAAAATAATGGATAATAAGTTGAAATACATGCCCTACTTAGATCACAAAATGAAAAAAATGCAATAATTATTTTTATTGTAGAAATATAACTAATGAGCATCGATTTCAACAATAACGAGAAACGTCCGAATTATCAGTGTGTCATCGCTAACATGTCCCGGCTTGTACATACATTCCTCGTCTGGTCGATCATACGACAATACGTGTAATCTTATTTAAGTGTTAAAAAGCCAATGTAAGAAATATAAAGTAACTTCAGCTTTTTAAAAGTACGATATATAGTTTAGGCTACGGTTATATATATAGCAGGATTCCTTTTGAATTAGTGCAAACAGGAATTAAACCATGATGCATTTCTTTTGAAAAGTTAATTCTTAGTTTACAGAAATCATAATCAGTATTATGTTTTATTCTCCTTACCAGCCAAGTGTTGCTTATGTTTCATCATTCTTTTAAACATATTACTACACACTTAGATAAAGCTGTTCAAAGTTTTATGATTCTTATAACCATATTACATGTACTTAAAAATTAAATAAGGTTAGTTCCTAATGGCAGATGCCTCTATAGCTATCAGCTGTACGACCTTCCTGAAAAGAAGTACTCGTGAAACAGGACAGAAAAGCAGATTTTTCGTTGCATGCATCTTTTTTATGACTTATGTTTATAAATGACCATAACATACGAATATATACCTACAAATACATATATTCTTTAAAAAAAGTTGAAATATTCATTCACCTTCCCAAAGCATCACCAGAATCAAGCTTTGTGATCTGCGCTTATTATTCCCCAAATTATAAATATAAATTTGACAAAAAAATAATATTTCCTTAGATGGGGGCAGTGATGTAGTCGTGTCTACACCATCCGAGTCCGAGTGCAAGTCTGATTCCAGGCTACTCGAGTCCTAGTCCAAGTCCTTGAGGTTCGAGTCTAAGTCCCCCTAATTCGAGTCCGAGTCATTTGGAGCCCAATTTCAATACAAAAAGCCTTTAAGAACAATCTAAAATTGAAATTTCAGATTACTATTTACAATCACTTATAAAGCATGTTGAATTAACACGTAACGCGTCTTCTCTTTGAAATACAACGGTAAAGGATGTGTATGTTTGCATGTGGTCGCAGTAATACTATACGGCACCAAGTTACGTATTTACTTGGTCCTTACGAATAACAGTTGAGAATATTTGCAATGATTAGTTCCAAACCAAGTCTCCAGGTAAGAGGACGCATCATATAGTCCAGTACCGCCACTCTCTACAATCGACCTGTGACCTTACGGTTCCCTGCCCTGGAATAGCCGTGACGTCACGTTAATGCAGTACCGCAAAGCTTGTGGGATTACCCACACTGTGCAAAACGATGGCCCCGGTTTTTGTGCGTATAGCTATGGATACTCAGCTGAAACCTTTAATAACTGTCGATGTCAGTGGCGGATCCAGAATTCAAGAACAGGGGGTTAGGAACCTTAGGTTATACATGTTTTCCCCATTTGTAAACATTGCTATGTTTACAAACATGTTGTTGATAAACAAGTTCATACATCCTTTACGAAGGCTTTATAAGAACTTTTCACATCCAAAATTACCCTTAGATCATTTATATATAGACAGAGAAGGCCAGAAATCACATTAATTCTTTTTCAAAAGGTAGGTGAATGGGCACCTTCAACTGGAAAGTAACATGTTGACGTCAATGGTGAAAATGCGGATCTATGTTTATCATTTGCAAGTTATCATATTTTCAAAGTAATTCTCGTGGTAAAATTATTGTAAAAATGTTCAAGTCGTCTGTCAAACATTTTAGCGGCTTCTGTGGTCTATACAGCGTGCCGTATACCCAGCAGAGCCCTGGTCGTGAGTTCGAGACATTGTCCAGACTATGCCTTAATCACAGGCAAATGCGATTGTGGGGGGGGGGGGGGGGGGGGGGCTCGGTGTTATGACCCAGCAGAGTTTAATAATGTAAGACTCCTTCCCTCGTTAAAGAAATATTAGAAGGTAAATCACAAAGCCGTTCGTTAAAGTTCTCAACTGTGCATAATTTAATAAACTTATTGCTGGGGAATAAAAAAGAAATTTGAAAAAAAAAAATGAAAATTACCTACGAATAAATTGGAAAAGAAATAGATAAATGAGAGATGTGGGGTCGGGGGGGGGGGGGCGCCACTGGATATAGCCTTTGATAACTGTCGATGTAGCCTTTAAAAGATTTCACAGTTGCGTTTGCAGGTAGGTGTGAGTCTGTGGGTTAATCCTACATTTTCCGTCAACGAAAAGGAACGCTGGGCTAATCTCGTTTTCTGGCATTTCCTGAAAGTGATTCCGGACATAATACACAGCATAAAGTGAGAGAAACTCCCGCGATCCGCATTTCTAGAACCCTTGTCCTGATACTGTATATTGTGTTACTGCTGGTATCACGAATAATAAAAAAAATTTAAAAAATGATGCCACTTCCTTAAACGTGTTCTGTAAAAAGAATCTGCCGAAGCCTTGCACCTTGCGATGATTACACCGGCGTCTAATTGCTTTTTTTAGTTTTTTTTTCTGAAATTATATATACATGTATATTTCCTAATTAATGCATAACTGATGCACGGAATTAAACGTTCCACGGGTCGAGGGTCATTCAATTCAATTAGTGAATCCGCAATTACGTGTTCTCATGGATTAAAAGGACATAATCAAGATATATTCTTTCACACTTTCAGTTAAGTTTTCCTTTATACAAATGTTTCCCAGCAAAACAATCCCAGTTTTTGTACTCAGTACCTCCCCTTCAGCTGCTTAACACTTTAACGTGGTTCTGCGTAAACATTGTTCATGTGTGTTCATTTACCATAAAAAGGTTCTATTTTCCTATGCGCGAAAGATCCCAAAGAAGGAGTAGTCGAAATATGAACGTACACGGTTGTGAAAAACCGGTTCTAAACCTGAAAAGAAAACAGAAAACGCTGGTGGCGTTCACGCCATGTTTATGTTGGCACCAGTGATCGCGCTCGGGTCCACTATTTTAACACTCGTGTACAGGAGTAAGCAAACGGCGCCAGTACATTATTTTGACAGGTATCATTTTATTTTAAGGAGAAGACGCTGTTTCTCGTGTTAATTCAGCATGTTTTGAACGTGGTTATAGGTCCCTTTTAACAAATGTAGCAGTGATATGGAAATTACACATGATCGCTAACCAAAATAAGTGCCCAGGCCATTGCACTGCCACTTTATTCCGGCTAAGCCTCGTATTTTTCATATCTGTACATGGGCTATGACGTGTTTATCCCGCCATTGTAAGCATTTTCTTTCTAAGGCCACAAGCACTTGGTAATGCTCAAATACGTTTATATTGCGCGCTACAATTCTAGCATACACGGAAATACCCGTGACGCTGAAGAAACATCCATTGACATATCTTTCATTACGCCAGCAAACGAATTAAAACGGTAGGATGGAATCATATTGTATTTATTTATAAACCTCCGCTGCAGTCAGTAATAGGCCTTATATCACCGTCATTCTTACTAATACAGCCGATGACATGTACACACCACAGGCGCTTGTATTGCTTTTAGTGTAGATTTCGGTTGAATTTGTTACTTTTCTGGGTCATTTCCTTATAACTATTACTATATGGTCCATCTCTTTATCTCAAATATTAATTTAAGTAAATAATAAAGAGATGGACCGTATATAATTTGAAATACGCTAGGAAAATGTCAGATAAGTATTAGTATATGTAAAAGTATATGTAAAATGTATAAGTAAATGACCCAGAAAAGTAACAAATTTAACCGAAATCTACACTAATAGCAATTCAAGCGCCTGTGTACACACGTAGATTATTTGATACTTTAGAGCCTTTACGATAATGTGTAATATTCAGGGGTTCTTCCTAATATTAGTTGGAAATGAAAACTTAAATCTGTTTCTATGTCAGTTAGTTATGAAATTATGGCCATTTAAATATAGCAATTTAAATATGGCCATTTAGCTGTTCAGCTAAAATCTGCAAAAGTAGCAGGGGCGGAACCAGAATTTAGGAAAAACAGGGGTTTAACCCAAGCAGGTGGACATAATGACTGATCCTTAAAAAGGTCTCCGGGTCAGGAAAAAAAAAAAGGGGGGGGGGGGGGTCTAGGCTGCAAAACCTGGTCTGAAACCTTTAAAAAAAGGTTGTGGCTGCTGTAAAGGGGGGTTGGGTCCGAACGCCCGTGACCCCTGCCTAAGATCCGCTTTTGAGTAGGTTTAGATATGGAAGACATGCAAAATTTAAAAGAATGCCGTTATAGAAATATGTGATCATAGGAAACTATTATTGAATAGATGAATATAAAAACACTGCTGAATCAAGGTACACCAGCTTTGCTTGTCAATGTAGGCAGAAGATTGAAACTATGCACCTTTCAAGAATATTAATGTTGATACTTTCCATTTTTTTAAACTGTCAGAGAAAAGGGACACATACAACAACATTTCCTCTGCATGCTCAGCAAGGAGGTTATTAAACATGGAACCATTTATTTGGCGTCAAATAAACAAATATCAGGCGGGAGTACACAGAACAGATGAAAACTCTCTTGTCCCAAGGATGACGCATTTGTGACAACGGATCCGCAACAACCGCCACATGAGTAAAAGTGTTAAAAGATACAATGATACAAAGTAAAATGTACCTTATAAGAACAAGTTCCCATGCACGAAATATTTAGTTTTTAATTTGCCATTAATCGGTTTAAGCCAGTTTCCTCCAGAATTTGCAGAATGAAAATGCTCGTTTGTTTGACAGAACTGCGAGCATGAAACTTTCACCATTCATGAAATAAACAGAAGAATAATGTGAGGGGACAGCATGAAGGTGATTGGTTCTCAAGGAGAAATAAAGAAAAGTTCATAAAAGCTGATTGAAAGCCTTTGTCGTTAGTCTCTCATTCAGGCTGGCTTCCCGTTAACAGGGCACGTATCTCACTGTAATATCTGTTATATCTAGAAGATTCTTCAATCGCCGACAGATCCTGACAGATGCCCCGTGGAAAACCAAAACTCGGCCACTGTCCCATTTGTTCTCTGAATTATGAATTAAGAATATACATATAGAGGCTTGAGTCTGATTCGAGAAGAAACATTTTGAATGGAAGGATGTATTGTTTATGAATGTGAATTGTAGGATGTTATGGCTTATACATTTGGACTTGCTTATTGTTCTTGAAGAATATTGCTCTTGAATATGAGTGTTAGAGCCCATATACAAATTCTAATTTCTTTTACACATTTACTCTTTTTATTGTTAGTCTGCCATTTGCTACCCTCGTCCATTTACTGTTGCCGAATAAAACATAAATTGCAGGTCTCATCATTTAATTTTGTAGATATGTACATCATACAGAGAATGCGGAAAAAGCAGATTTGACTGAAATAATTTTCTCTCAGTATGCAAATAAGGAAGTAAATATTAAAACTTTAACTTTTAAACGTTCAACCTCTTCCCTAAATCAAGAGAAAATGAACTAGCCTGACATAAACTATTTTCAAATGGCAGCTTCAATGAACTTTAAATTTCCTTAATTCCAAATGTTGCTGATTTAATTATTTTCCACATATAGAGCTTAATTAAATGTCTGCTATCAAATATCCCAGGACCGTTGTCAACCATTAGCACCATATATTTTTTAATGGACAAACTGCTTTGCCGAGTAATCCGATGACCTATATGAACCCATTTAGGTAGGTCTATATATATGCAGCTATTATGGAAAGACGGCATTGACGGATTATCGACATAAACAATTCCAGTTAATTTGCGAATTCACTGGAGGTGAAATTTATTTTTGAAGACCGGTTTATCTCTATCTTTTATCGTTAAAACACTTGCTCAGCCTCAGTGAGACTCAGGAGCCACATGCATGGGACCAAACTGGAGGATTATGCAAAATTGTGTAAAAATACGTGAAGTTTTTTTTTTTTATCAAAAATTGAAAAGTTGCTATCAGACACGTTTTCCCCATTTACATGTCACTTGGTTTCTGTAGTCATCTATCTAAATTGTCCTTGTACCATCAGGAAAAAAGACTGACCATACGGTGAACGAAACGTGCTAGGGAATTCTGTATTTTTTTTTGGTTTTTTTTTTTGTGCAGGTACCCATCAACGAATGACGTCAGTGAAAAAAAATATCACGTGGCAATCTGAAGTAATATGGCACCTGAAGCGAGAAAGCAAGCAGCGGGAAAAAAAGGTAAGGCACTAAGGCATGGTTATAGATTTCCCTTTGTTTTACACGCAGATTACTCTTTTTAGGTTGGAATTAAGTAAAAGGTTATCCGAGTTTTATCGAAAGGTGTAATCCTTGGCCGCAGAAAAACTCCCAAACAGTTGATTTCTCATGAAGTACTTGAACTTCAGTAGTTTAACTTTAACTTAAGCCTTACTCCCTAACTCGGCCTAAGCCTTAGATCTGTAATGTAACTTATAATAAAGACAAACTCTTTTTGCAGTTTGGAAGTTTGAGAAAATGAGTCTTTCTCTTATTAAATAACAGGTCATATTACGTTCCCACTTAATTCCCGCTTCATCGACTAAAGCAACGGACCCAATCCGTTGCAATCGAAATGGGCTTTACTGCCTTCAGTAGTTTATTATTTAGCCTATTTTAGGCAGGCCTTATTTCCACTCCCCTTGAGTGGAAATAGGGATGCTTATTTCCACTCGCGCCAATGATATAGGCTTTATATTCTACGTATTATGGCAGTTAGGTGGCAAATATTTGGTGTTCATTCTTTAGAGTAAAAAGGTAAGTCTATTTATTGCTTTTGTTTTACAAAATCCTCTTTAATGCACTTCTAAGTTCTATAGGGGCATTAGGGACACATAGTTACACATTTTAGTCCGTTCCACCAACCATGAAATACTGTTTTTTCACGTTTTCTTCTCTACCTTGATATATAATCTGTGTTCTTAGGCTAATAGTGATATGGTGAATGCCTAGAAAACGACCTAATTTTATATGAAGTCAGTGATAATTATTAAAAACAACTTACATCACGACGCTGAGGTGTTGTTTACTTTATGTAAGAAGTGCATAGCTAACTTGGCCAAACTGAACGGCGTTGAATGTGATGCCGTCATAATGGAATGACGTAACCGTGACATCACAGTCGTCGCGTGGAATTTCCTGAATAAACGTTATGAAGAGGTCAGCAGGTCTCAGTCACCGTGTTCAGTAGACCCAGCTAGGCTCCGATATCTTAAAAGATATATAAGTATATAGACTGTATACTGCCCGTCTTTTAACATAGTACACAGAACCCTGGACATGGCCAGGCAGGCAGTTTCATTCATGTAGCCTGTGGTCCAACTTGTCATTATATACACCTGACATAAAAGGCATAATTATCCAAAACTGACGCAATTTATATTGCTTATTTTTATCCACGCATCCTGTGTGTCTGAAGAACATTATTCATCATTGTTACCAGAGCCTGAGGTAAATCCTCTTTAAACCAGTGTTTTGCACTTCCGGGAATCCTGTTCTGAGAGGAGCTAATATATTTTGTCAACTTGTAATACACGCGGGCAGTACCCTGTCATGGGAGGCGATGTAGGCATCATGGCTCCATGGCAGCACAAACTGTGGGTAACAAAGCAAGGATTGCAAATTAAGAAAATGAAAAGCTACCGTCCGTTTAATAGTCATGGTATTGAATTCACGAAATGAATTGTGATTTTATCATAAATACTCCATTTGTTTGTCAACAAAATTCAAAAGAACAGGTACATTTATAATATATCAATGTGTCAAACCCCTTTTCAAATATTGGACTGTTCTAGCGAAGCTGAAACATTGTCCTATGAGGTTCGATCATTTGTTTAAATACGTCGCCAATACTTTTCCTGTTATTGTGACCATGTATAAAATTGGGTTGACGCATCTTCACCCATTGTTTTATGGAAATGTTACTAATTTTCCTCCCAGTAAAGCTTGATGAACAGGATATGATGAAACACGTTTTGTTCGTTTATACAGAATGAGGATGCCGGGCTTTATTATAACCACTTCATAGTTTCATAGTTCAACTGCATACATATATAGATATGCGGCGGATGTATCAAGTTTTATATCCACAGCTGGTGTGAATCTGTTCAAATTTGTAAAAAAAATGCAACTTTACTTGTCACCTTTACACAAAAGATTGCGAAAATTTCTTTGTGAATCTACGTATTCATGACTCCGTGAAACCTATATATATATATGGGCCAGGCCACTTAAAATGGCCCCAGCCAGTGACCAGAGTGGAAGTGGATCCATACAACACATGACATATATTTGATAATATTTTTAGACTTAAACTCTCATGTCTACCCAGGTCAAAAAACAGTATCATAAAATATATGCAAAAGCCAGTCTGTAGTAAAGGCTCAATGTTAAGCCACTCCAGATTTGGTTTTTGTTTAAAATTTCATTTTGCACACTAATTTAGCTAGCTGAAACCATGTTTTGTTTCAGAATTTCAAAATTCACAAGAAAACATTGGATATCGTAAAAAATGTTAATTTTCGGACATTGTTTCATATAATATGCAGGCGGTAAGGTGTGTAAATTTTACTAAATTACTGATTCCGTAAAATACTGTGATGAGTATCTTAATTATTATATCTAGAAATAAATGATCAGTAAAATTAAATATGTACCTGTAGATCACATGGAAACATTATACCCTCAAATTGGGACATCCAGTAATAGGTACAATCACTCTTTTCCTTATAATTCTTTGCCTTAGCAGATGAACAAATAATTTTTCCACATACAAAAATTACATATCATTGTGTAGGATTTTTCCAGCTGGATTGAATACTGTTGGAATTAAAGGTTGAGGACAGTTTATAAGGGCCTGGGGTCATTTTCAGTAGCCTTGCCCGTATACTGGCTTCTTGGCACCCCCCACTTATAATGAACTGGTCGGAATATTCTCCTAACTTCTGACCGTTCCAGGCGTACTTGCAGGGCGATACAGACAATCCCATTTCAAGGTTGGAATCACGCAAGACATTAATTATAATGTTTATTCTGGTCGTAGGTTATGCCTAAATTAAGGCAGAAATAAAATGTCACATTTAAAAAAGGAAGTGATAATGAATATGTTTCTGATATTACCAATAAATTCAGAGCAGGCCTTTAGCAACACCATAATTTCCTTTTCCATGGAAATCATACAAAACAAACCAATGCAAGGCTAATCAAATATTGTGCTTGTGACAGAGGCATTTATGTTAACTTGGCCAGGAATGGGTAATGTATTCAAATGACTGTCACTGAGCAATTGTTTATTTATGATTAAAGAAAACAAGAACTCACTAAAATTAACAATTTTAACCCCTGCGGAGCTTGAAATTGACATTGGATTGAATGGACTGTGTGAACTCTGCTCAGAGAGCCGCCAGTGATACATTGTAAAAGGTGATGGTGAGTTGGGACGTGCCTGGAAAAAATTTATAGGGCACACCTATATTGTGAATGTTAAACACTGCTTGTAATCACTGATAATTTCATAAGAATAGTAATTTTGCATCGATATATAAATTATGAGTGGTGGTGGTGGAAATAACGCTTGAATGGTGTCACTGTTATAAGCACATTCAGGTGATACATGGTTGTTTTGTGATGCATGGATACTGATACCTTTTAAGCCGAGATGTTGCAGTTATTGTTGATGTAAATGTATCAGGTTTTTTCAAACTTAAAAGAATCTCCTGTGACTCTTAAACAGCGTATCGAAGGGAGAGAGCAGGGGTGCCATTCATCGTCCATGTACAATCATATGATATAACAGGGGCTCCATACATTTATTAATGATAGTAACGTGCTAGCTGCTATTATTGTTTGACCACCTCACATCGCTAAACAGCAGGATTCTATCTCCTGCAAAAAAGAACACCGCTTATGACGTCACGCGCGTGCGAGGCAGAATCTTGTCAGTTGACCATGCACAAAATGTCGTAAACAGCCCGCAAGTTTCTCCTGGATTTTGATATTTGTTCATTACAGGCTATTCATCTGGGGTATGTGGCATTTTTCTGTCAGAAAATTAGGTCGCGTTCTCAATTATCTCTGTACCAAAAATCTTTGTTCGTTCTCAATTCTTTTAAAAATGATCGCGAAAAAACAGTGTTTCACGGTTGGTGGAACGGACTATAGGTTCGTCATTAAATTAAGATTTTCTGTTTTTTGTATTGAAACAGGGTTTGTACGTCCTTAAAAAGTCAAGATTTTTTAGATTTGAAAAATCAGTACTAAAAAAACATGATTTAAAGAAAATTGTCAGTAGTCATGAACAAGTCATGACTTTTCATTATCTTCCTGTTCAAAAATGTTTTGTATCAACTTTATTATATTTATCAAAGATTTAATGGCACAGGAGACTAGTCTATAGTCCATCCCAGTGCCTGTGTCTGCATGGTTTTCTGGGATAATTTTTTTAGCTCAGCTGACTGAAAGTCATCTGAGCTATAGCGATCACTCTTTGTCCGTCGTCCGTCTGTCTGTCTGTCTGTCTGTCCGTCTGTCTGTCCGTTAACCAGGCACAAATCGTAACCACTGGACCTGGAAGTAACCCCCAGAATAATGAAAATTTGATACAAAAACTCAAATATCTGAACAACTAAAGTATTGATCACCATGATTCTTTGCATGGACAGGCCTTGCCTTTTGAGGCGAGCGATCGCTCCCGCGCGCCATCGCTCGCCTAAAACAGACTTTAGGAGAGCTAATAATCGCTCTCCTGGTATTCAGAGCCTTCCAAATTTTTTTTTGGATCTCAAACGATTGGCTCGAAGTCCAGAGTTGGGCAGGTACGGGTACTTGAATTAGAAGACGGTTGCAGCCAAGCAGTGCCGTTACACGTATTGAACAACCTCCCGGGAGTCCCGGTATTTTGATGCAAGACATTTTGTTAGCTGGACGATTTGTTTGCTTGATGGAACCGCCTGACCAGCTGAGAGGGTATCGACTTCAACTTGACGAAATGCCGCCTGGTGCCTTGAAATCTGTATGAATTTGTTTAAATTTTTGTGATATTCAATGAAGAAACACGCGAGTCAAAATTATAATTAAAAATTATATACAATGACCGCAAGTCCGGCTTCAATTACAATGGAATATCTGTTAACAGAAGAACGATTTTAACCGGAACTGTCACTTCCGACCGTCACAGTTTCTCTTCAGTCCAAAACTGTTATGACATATGAAAACGTGACAACTTAAAGTGAATTTGGTTAATTTCTTGTATTTGTTGTGCAAATAATCTTACACGCTGCCACAACTGCGGAATCCATGACTGCGTCTGGTCTAGACAGAGATCGTCATTAGGCCTACTCAGTTGTTTTCTGCGCATGTCTTATGTTCTTTATAATATTCGGGCGCTATTGGATACATTTGTCACATGCCTTAAATTAATTTGAATAGGAATTCCCTCATGTCAATATTCGCATGTGCAAGCCTTAGTCGTCCCGGGACTTCTGTGACCTGTTGTATGTTCACGCAACCGACGCTTTCTGCAGTTAGGCCCTATGTCAGTATGTGACATGAATTCCCACCGCTGAAGAGCAAGTTGCAAAACATGTCAAACCCGCTTAAAGCGCAAGTTAGGTCTATTTATAATTATTGTTTTCTGAAATGAAGCTTGGTAGTTTCTGCAGTTGACATTTGTCGAACAATATATGAACTGATAATACGCGTTTTTAGCGATGGTCAACTGACACATGGCACCACGAAAAATTGTACACTTAGACGCGGCTATCTGATATCTTTATTTAGATTAACAAACGGGGAAACAGTTGATTTTTAGAAGTGTTCAGGTACTAGATGCAATATATTCGTACAGATTTTTTAAAATATATATACATATTTTGTATTTTATTGACTGTATCATCGACTTTTTATTGAACCAAGAAGAAGAATGAACAGATCGACATTGGCACGTGTTTTTCCGTCAAACCTACTAAATAATCAAGATTTAGCACAGAGGCCATACATGTCGATTCATATACCATTTGATATACCTATATTTCAACACTTTATTATCTTCTCCTCTTCTTATAATAATTTCTTTCTTATCTTTTAATTTGTTAAGACTTTTCGTATATGTTAAAGGGCCAATTAACTGAAGTATCCCCGGGACTCATCAGTTGATGAGATTTCATGCGGCCCAACTTCAACAAAAATATCTCAAATAAATATTTGTTTGTAAATATTTAATTTTGAATAATGTATTCTGAAATATATGTGTAATAATGCCATCACAACCAAAATATTTACTTATTAGTGCATAAAAATACAAATTATGCTGTTAGTAAATGATCATGGAATTTTTTTTTGTAAACATTTAAATTATGGTTATTAGTTGTATATTACAATATAAGTTAATCTGTTGACCTTATGGGTAAACACTTCACCTGTTACTGCACAGAAAGGTAAATTATACCCTACTGAACTATATAATGATATATTCAGGAATTAGAGGGGAAATTTTAACTCTTTAATTTCAGGCGAGTGAACCACTCGCCTTAACTCTATGAGGGGAGTGATTTTTCACTCCCGTGCCTTTTTCAAAAGGCAAGGCCTGCATGGATATTGATCATGGGGTATTTCATCGGTTTCTGCAGACTGGTGGCGCCACCTGTATTTTTACAATTTTCTTTCTCTATTTTTGATACCTTAAAAGATGCGGTCATCAGATAACAGGGCACAAATCATAACGGCTGGACCTAGAATCTTCTTTCTTGACACGCAGAGAGGCCAATGAAAAGTCTTCTTGGAAACTGAAAATTAGGTCTCTGTTACCCAAAACCTCAGAGCCATGGGGCTCTAAAGTATCCCCCAGAATAATGCAAAATTTGATACAAAAGCTCAAGTATCTGAATAACCACTGCATTGATCACCAAGATTCTCTGCATGAATATTAATCATGGGATAATCCATCACTTCCTGCAGGCTGGTGGCGCCACCTGTATTTTTTTCCAAATTTTTTGCAAATTTTTTTCTCTTTATTTTTTCAAACCTCAATGAAACTGTCATCTGTTAACATGGCAAAAATCATAACCATTGGATCTGGAATCTTCAAACTTAATATCCAGGGAGGTCCATGAAAAATCTCCTTGAAAACCTGAAATTAGGTCTCTGTTACCCATATCCTTGGAGCTATGGGGCTCTGAAGTACCCCCCAGAATAATGCAAAATTTGATACAAAAGCTCAAGTCTCTGAATAACTACTGCATTGATCACCATGATTCTTTGCATGAATATTGATCATGGGATGTTCCATCCGTTCCTGCAAACTTGTGGCGCCATATGTATTTTTTTTCAATTTTTACGAATTTTTTTCTTTATTTTTGAGACCTTCAAAGAAGTCATTTGTTAACAGGGCACAAATCGTAACCGCAGGACCTAGATTCTTCTTACTTGACATCAAGGGAGGTTCATGAAAAGTCTCTGTGAAAACATGAAATTAGGTCTCTGTAACCCATATCCTTCAAAGTAAGTACCCCTCAGAATAATTAAAAATTTGATACAAATTTAAACTCCAGTATCTGAATAACCAATGCATTGATCTCCATGATTCTTTTCAGGCATATTGATCATGGAGTGTTCCATCAGTTCCTGCAAACTGGTGGCGCCACCTGTATTTTTTTCAATTTTTAAAGCATTTTTTCTCTATTTATGAGACCTTCAAATGAAGTTGTCATCTGTCCAAAAGCCCACTGAAACCCATTTCTAAGGACTTTTCACAAAATTCATGATTTGTTTGCACTCTGGCAGTCATTTTGCTCATTGTTCAACATTCCTTGAATTCAGCTGAGCGTCATGGCCCATGGGCCACTTGTTTACAAGTGAAGCAGTGTAAACCTTTCTTGTCCAAAGGTTGCAGGAGCTATTCCACCGACTAACTGTGTAAAAAGTGATGCCTTACCGTGCTTTGAATTTGTTAGAGACAAATAATCCAGAATATTACAAAACAAGTTACATCGTTTACGACCTATTCCTTGCCTGAGAACTGATAATAAACAAGCCAGTCAAACTTATGACGTCAGTCAAATGAAGGTGACGCGCGATCAATCACTGTGACATCTTTGTGACTAACTGTTATCTAACAAACACCAAACACGGCCATAGACATGGAAAGTGTACCATAGAGGAATGTATTGTCCAGCAGTGCCAGGAAGACGCCATCCATAGTATTTCAGCATAAATAACACAAAAAAGTCGCAAAGTAAATACGTTTTTCATGATATATAACTACACAAAATTGGTGGAATATCTGTTTATCTACTTCAGGCCAAAGGGCATTTTTAAAGAATATTCTTAAAATAATTATAACGAAAAAACATGCAGACAAGGGTTTTGGGATGGACTATACACATGGGGATTTCTCCCCTTAATGCTGTTACAACTTAGGTTGACATCTGCTCCCCCTTATCTAGGCGGTAAACCCCTTATTGCTGTCACGCCAGTCTTACAAATACTTTCATAAAAATATGCCATGGCAGTCTTCATTTAGCTTAACATGTGTTCCATATACGATATATCAAGACTTAATTGCCTGTTGTTCGTAGGATAACAAGCAAACCAAATTCTGAACTTTTCTGTAATGGTGTAATCAGGGCAGTGGCGAGATTTGTGCAAATTAATGCACGTTCACATCAGAGTCGAGAAGGTAAATCAGAGTAACTTTGCTGTTTCCTGGAGCTTTATCTGTTTAGCTCGCAGGTTGTAGTACTAGATACCAAGGATCGTAGGCCATTTACTGTCTTTGAATTAATTAGTACTTTAATAACAATAACTCAATACTTGAGGTCTTCTGCTAATTGAGCATATCTGTAATCATCACATGACAAGACGGGCATCTCCGTACTGATCACACATGCTTGCGTACCATAAAAGAAAGCTGACTATAGTTCAGAATGTTAATAAAAGACAATTTAAACAAAAAAAATTTTGTTTAAAATAGGCCAAAATGAAGAAATATATACAGTTATTCTATTTATTATTTTATATTTTTTTAAAAATTTTTAGCTCAGCTGACTATAAGTCATCTGAGCTATAGTCGTGGTCCTTTGTCCGTCGTCCGGCTGTCCGTCCGTTAACAGGGCACGTTTTAAAAATGTTGGACCTACGAATCCAAAATTCTGCATACCATTAGATGTCCCCAAAATCTCCTACCATACCAAAAATTGGGTCATTAGAACTTCGTTCCTTCGAGATATTAAGGAAAAACCTCCGTTTTCCATAAAAAAGCCATTGTTACACTTCAAGACTGCCTAATATCAAAACCACTGATCTGTTTTTGATCAGATTTAGTATTCATATTCTTCCATACATTTTCTGTGCACTTACCAAAAATAAGGTCAGTATTGGGTATTATTTTGAAGTTATAGGCCCAAATATAATGCAATTTTTTAAAAATCAGGAAATATATTTGCTCACTTAACATGAGAATTGCTGAAGCTGGAGACTTTTTTCAGGAATATAACTTTATTTAATCAAGATTCAATTGTTTACCCAAAATTAGATCTGGATTTTGCAAATTGTTCAAGTTATTAGCATAAATAAAAAATCAATACCTTAAATTTTGTCCAAATTTGGCAGTGGCACGTTTTTTCCCTGTAAGTACTGTTGATTTTATTTTCACAGCATATATACATAAGGATTTAATCTTTTAAAATCTGAAATTTCAAAGAAATTGTTTGAAAAGAGTAGCTTTTATTCAAGTTTTCATACACCATGTCAAGTGTTGTTTACATCTGGCCCACCTAGTAGTACAGCCTTCACTTGCATTATGTAACCCACCCCAGGCAGCTTGCCTTGGCCAAGCTTGGCCACTACTAGCAGGCTTCCCCTCTGCCCTGCACTCACCCCCCCCCCCCCCCCAGCGGGTGCATAAACTAGATGAATGTTATAATTTTCTGTATTTTATTTTATTCTTGGACATGCTACATTTTAGATTTTGTATTGTACCACCAGGGTTACAATGATTAAAGTGCACATTTAATTGTGTCCACAAAGTGATGTATTGCTATGAAAGTGTGGATGTTCATCAGATAAGTAATGCTTTACTTCAGAAGAGTAAAACTTCACCAGGTGTGAAATTGACTATTAATTCCAGTAATTAATTATAGCTGAGATTGTAATTAGCATAATGATATTGTTTGTCCCTCATTCAACCAACAGTGTGTATACTTTATTTGAAAAGATGTTTTTATTTTATCAAATGTACTGAATCTTTTATTTTATTTCGGTGAATAAAATTAAGCATGTACTGAAAACTCCAATGTGCAAAATGTTTTAATAGGGATTCAAGGAATAATTTTGTAGATGCCATGTTGTTATATATAAACTTAAATGCATTATTCCCTTGAAAGTGAAATGAAGGTATTAGTCCATTCTGTCCACTTGCCTGTCCATCTGCAAATTTTTCATATGCATCACAGTATCTCAAAACTTTTACTGTTTTTCTTCTTGACAGTCTTGTCAGAGTATTAGTTTGCAATCATATATTGAGAACTTTTCTATAACCAAGTAGGAGGGCCCTTTCCTCTTAGCTTCTCATATGCTTATATAAATAAAAAACATTACAATAGAATATTTTCATATTTTGCATTTGCAAAAATTTCAAACTTAAGCTGGTTGTCGTGACCCATGGGTCCTTTGTTTATATTCTAGATTCTCAACATCATTGTTTGGCTAAAACTGAATAAATGCCAGACATGGTGCGAATACTTGGCAAATGTATATGAATATGAATATGATTATGAATATGTACTCCATTATAAAATTTCTTGCATAAGAATGGAAATTCAGGTAAAAATGAAAGTATTTGAATACCAGTGCAAATACTTTCAAAATGTATTCATGAATGCATTCATTAATATATTCTATAATATTATTTTAATAATCATTTCAGTTATATTTTATTAAAAAAATCATATGATTCTCCTATTATTTTTAATAAAAATTATATTTGGCACAATATTTATTATTAAATTTTAATAAATAGTTAAACTCTTTATCTTATATGTGCTGCTTATCAGGTATATGGCCAAGTCAAATCTGTATGACAGTGGCACTCCATTTGTTAATAAAATAAATGAAATCAATCTCTTCCCTGTCTCCAAAGAAACTATCAAAATCATTCATAAGCTTAACACTAACAACTCATAATACAGCTTATATTTATTTCCACACAAAACCAGCATGTGCCTCATTTTAAAATCATATTTTTTTATCTTATATAACAGCTGAGCGCCGTGACCCATAGGTCCCTTGTTTATTTATTTTTTCAAGATAAATTTTCCAGTGTAACTGGAAAATAAATCCATCCGCCAATATTAATCTATGTTTTACATTTAGGATAGGAGAGCCAATTTTTCAGCCGTTTTTGGTGTTTTGTTCCATATGTATATATACACATATATATATATTTATAATTATATATAAAAAAGTCATTCATATACAACGTTAAAAGCTTTACACATTTATCACATTGTTATTGATTAATGTTTTATTAAATTTTGTCTCAAATTTAAGGAAACAATATACATATTCAAAATATAATATATTGATAAAACATAACATAATGTAGGCGTCTTAATAAAGGGTGCATAGGCCTGCTCAGCATATGATGGCTTCTATAATACATTGGCTCTATCTTTAAGTCTGTCTCCATTCACATAATATACACATGTAAAAAAATATGATGCAAAACAAAATATGGCTATATGGCTTGTATTTAGACATCTTAATGAAGGATGTATGGGCCCCCTTAGCATACAATAGTGTTTATAAAAGGATGGCGTCTATATAATCAGCATACAAATGGACCGCGTAAAGGTGATACAATGGCGTTTATCTGAACAGCGGCCATCTGAGATGACCCCTTAGTAGCTAATATCACTAGATGTCTTTTAGAAAGTGATTTTATTATTTTAATCAAGATATTTTGTTTTTCTTCTGCAAAACATGACATTACTTTGGTCAGTTTAAAAAAAATACATGAAAGTAACAAATAAAAATTAAGCAACACTTCTGTGTTATTCAAAATATATAGTTAAATAGGCACGTTTTTGTGTGAAATCTTTCAACCTAAATTAAACAGTGCTGGTCTTCTGATACCATATACCACCCTGATTTTACTATTGGGTTGTTGCATTACTTTTCGAAAGTAATTTAATTGACAGTTTTGTAAGCTTGTCAGGTCTTTTAGTCTCTCAGTATTAATAACTTTTCATGAAGACATTGAATAAAAAAATTAAAAAAAAACTCTTTGCATGAGTGAACTGTTAACAAGATTGTTTTTAGCGAACTGGTGAGCCATCATGCGGTGGTGCGGTGTCGTTCATTGTCCGTCAGTATGTCATGCGTTGTCTGTACTTTAACCTATACTATCTAAAAAACGGCAGGAGCTAGCATCGACGAACTTTATGCAAAAAATCAGTCATCTAAAAAACTGGGATTTTGTTTATTTTTGGCTTTCTGCATTTACTTAGATTTTATTGGGAAAAAAGCTTCAAAACCTTTAAAAGTCTTCTCCTCCGAAACCATCCTGCCAAATTGTCCAGTATTTTACAAAAATAATCCCAGAAACAATCTCTCTTAAATTTGTGTGAATGGTTCCAGTGCGAGGATTTTTGGTCCAGTTACAGGAAGTTGAACTTAGTCATATGTCCAAAAAAGCATACAAAAATTCCAATCTCAGAAATGGCTGGAGCTATCATCACCAAATTTTATGCAAATGTTTGTCAAACGAGTCATATCTGAAATTGAGGTACTGCTGGCGCCACCTGCATTGGCCTTTTTTGTACGGGGGTCATCAGTGCCTGTATCATACTGAGGGCTACAAAGAACTTCTTCTCTGAAACCATATGGCCAAATTGTATTTAATATCACTCAGAAATGATCCTAGGGTAGTGCTTTCTGAAGTTTGTTCAAATGGTCTCTCTAGTGACTTTTTGCATGAGTTATAGGAAGCTGAAATAAGTCATATGGCATAACAGCCCATTTTAGCAAAGTGGCTACAAAGATCTTCTTCTCAAAAACCACTGGGCCAAATTCTAAAATCTCATGCATGAATTATCCTCATGTTGATAATTCAAGTTTGTTCAAATGGTTTTGGTTCAGTGCTTTTTAGCGAACCTGCGAACTTATAAAATGGTGTTGGGTTGGCCATCGGCCGTCATCTGTACGTTTACCCATACCATCTTCAAAATGGCAGGAGTAAGCATCACCAAATTTTATGCAAAAAATTAGTCATCTAAAAAACTCTTATTGGATTTTACTTATTTTTTTGCTAGCTACATTTTCTTAGAATTTATAGGGAAAAAGCTGAAAAACCTTTAAAAATCTTCTCCAAAACTGTTCAGCCAAATTGTCCAATACTTCACAGAAATGATTCCTGGAACAATCTCTCTCAAATTTGTTCGAATGTTTTAAGTTTGGTGATTTTTGGCCCGAGTTACAGAAAGTCGAACTTAGTCATCTGTCCAAAAAAGCATACTAAAAGTACAATCTCAGAAACGGCTGGAGCTTTCATCACCAAATAATATGCCAATATAAGTCACATGAGTAATATCTGAAATTGAGGTATTGGTTGCGCCACTTTTTTTTGTACTGAGGTCATCAGTGCCAATATCATACTGAGGGCTACAAAAACTTAATCCCTGAAACAATGTGGCCAAATTGTTTAAAATCGCATAGAAATGATCCTAGGGTAGTGCTTTCTGAAGTTTGTTCAAATGGTCTCAGTTCAGTGACTTTTGGCCAAGTTATAGGAGCTGAATTTTGTCATATGCCATAACAGCCCATTTTAGCACAGTGGCTACAAAGATTTTCTTCTAAAAAATCACTGGGCCAAATTCTAAAATTTCACACATTAATTATCCTCAGACGTTTGTAATTCAAGTTTGTTCAAATGGTTTCGATTCAGTGATTTTTTGCTGAGTTACGTGAAGCTGAACTTTGCCACTTTGCTGTATTTTCCTTTATGAGTTATAAACCTACAAAACGTTTTTTGAATGATTCCACTGAAGCCAATTTGTTTAATATTTTATAAGAATAATCCCCACAATAATTCTTATAATAATTGTCTTTAATTGTTCCACATGAATGATTTTTGGCTGAATTATGGAGATTGAATCAAGTCATTTTACTATATATGTTTGCTGTGTGAAGCAGTTATATCTATCCTGGCACCAGTTAATCAGCATCTATTACATCATGCCACTAGACATTTAGATTTCAGGTTAATTAGCTTGGCAGACTGCCAGCTATTTCAGATTTGACAACAGGCATAAGGTCTGCCTGGATCTATATATCGCTTTGGCAGACTGCCAACTGTGTCAGATTATGCAACAGGTCAAGAGTTCACTCGGTGCAGCCAGATACAGGTCAAAGGTTCATTCAGTCTAGCCAGGTGCAGGTCAAAAGTTCACTCTGTGCGATTTGTCACAGTTCACTCAGGGCAACTGCCTTTCTCACCTAAGCCTGGTCAGCCCAGTGCATCAAACTCAAGGGAAGTTTAGTGTATTGGCGTGATAGTTTTACCTGTCTATGCGTCATTGATGGCTGTCTCTTTCACAAGACAGGTTATACCACCTACAATGACTTTTGCGCAGTGTGTATGCCTGCTTATTTCTACCGAGGAATATGATATATCAGCCTGAAATTAAGCATATTTATACATATCAGATAGCTTTATCGTGTACAAGACTGTTGGCATCACCTACAATTATTTTTGCACAGTGTATGTCCCTGCTTATTTCTCAGGAAGGGTTTGACATATCAGTCTGAAATTGGGCATATGTGTACATCTCTGATAGCTTTGTTGTATACAAGACTGGTGGTACCAGCTACAATCTTTATTTGTGTTGTGTGCACCTATACCATGTTACACGTGTTCATGAAAAGAAATGGTCTGGCATTGAAGTATTATACCTTGTGTATATCTGATTGCACAGGTTCGCTTTAGGCCTGTAGGCCTGTTGGCTGAGTATAAGGAAGCTGCACTAAGCCAGTTTGCTGTATCTTCTTATATGAGTTATAAACCTGCACAAGGTTTTTCGACTGATGCCACTGAAGCGAATTTGTTTGATATTTTACAAGAATAATCCCCACAATAATTCTTTAATTGTTCCACATGAATGAATTTTGGCTGAATTATTGAGATGGAATTGAGTCATTTTACCAAATTTGTTAGCTGTGTGATGCTGTTACATCTAACCTGGCATCAGTTTATCAGCATGTATTACATCATGCCACTAGACATTTAGATTTCAGGTTATCTGTGATTAATATTGACAAGAATGTTTTTTAAAAGCTTTTAAAAAAATTAGATATACAATTTAAATCAATCATCTTACCAGGCAATGTATATTACTCTCTGTGGCTATTTAAAGATGGCTATACATGGATTATAAATAATTGGTATGCATACTCAACTTTGTTCAAGATTATGCCATCAGTGAGATGTATCTGTATTATAATTTTGCATTCAGTATGCATCTGTAATAATTTTTCATACATTCCTACTTCCTTTTCATAAGGTCAGAGGAACAGCATTTTGTATTGGGAAAATTTATTTCAAAGTTATTTCAAGTAGGGACCACTTTTGTGTACAGATGGCAGCACCTGGTTTACTGTTGGCAGATGTTGGCCATTAGCCAAGATGATGTCAGCTCTGTAAATAGTTTGGCACAGTACTAAGACTGGATGAAGTGCAGCCAGGTGTAGGTCAAGTGTTGACTCAGTGCAGTAGCTGCATTCTATTTATAGCTTTGGCAGACTGCCTGCTGCATCAGATTTTGCACCAAAGTTCAGCCTGGATCTATTTATAGCTTTGGCAGACTGCCAACTGTGTCAGATAATGCAACAGGTCGAGTTCACTCAGTGCAGCCAGATACAGGTCAAAAGTTCACTCAGTCTACCTAGGTGCAGGTCAAGAGTTCACTCAGTGCAGTAGCTTGAATCAGCAGTTTGTCACTATTCACTGGGGGCAACTGCTTTACTCACTTAAGCCTGGTCAGCCCAGTGCATCAAACTCAAGGGAAGTTTGATGTATTGGCCTGATATTTTCACCTGTCTATGCGTCATTGATGGCTTTCTTGTTCACAAGACAGGTTTCGCCACCTACATTGAATTTTGCACAGTGTATGTCCCTGCTTATTTCTCCTGAGGAATTTGATATATCAGCCTTAAATTGGGCATATATACTTATCAGAGAGCTTTATTGTGTACAAGACTGGTGGCACCACCTACAATAATTTTTGCACATCAATGTCCCTGCTTATTTCTCAGGCGAGGTTTGACATATCAGTCTGAAATTGGGCATATGTATTTATATCTGATAGCTTTGTTGTATACAAGACTAGTGGTGCCATGTGTACCTGGTGTTTATCCCATTGCACAGGTTCGCATGAGGCCTGTAGGCCTTGTTAATTTGTTGAGCATATTTCTTTAATGTATTCAGCTGTGTAACAATAAAAGTTAAACTGCAAGTCATAGGTGAGGGTAAGTAAGGTTTCAGGTAGTTAAAGGCAGTTTTAGGCAGGTAATAACCTATTTTAGGCAGTTAAAGGCAGGTTTTAGGCTCTGCCCTGCCAAAAACATTATAAATTTTGTCCAAATTTAGCCACAGCATGTATTTTTCCCTGTAAGCACTGTTGATTTAATTTTCACAGCATATATACATAAGGATTTAATTTTTTCAAAATCTGAAATTTCAAAGATATTGATTAAAAAGAGTAGCTTTATTCGAGTTTCTATACACCATGTCAAGTATTGTTTACATGAAGCCCACCTAGTACAGCCTTCACCTGTGTTATGTGACCCATTCCAGGCAGCTTGCCTTGGCTCAGCTTGGCCACTAATGACAGGCTTCCCCTCTGCCCTGCACCCTCCCCCCCCTGGATGGTGCATAAACTAGATGAATGTTATAATTTTTTGTATTTGATTCATTCTTATTCTAGGCTTTTGCTATATTTTAGATTTTAAATTGTACCACCAGGGCTACAATGATTAAAGTCCACATTTAATTGTGTCCACAAAATGGTGTATTGCTATTAAAGTGTGGATGTCATCAGATAAGGAATTCCTTACTTTAGAAGAGTAAAAAATTCACCAGGTGTGAAATTGAATAATAATTCCAGTTATAAATTATAGCTGAGATAGTTATTGGCCAAATGATATTGTTTGTCCCTCATTCAACCAACAGTGTGTATACTTTATTTGAAAAGATGTTTTTATTTTATAAAATTTACTGGATCTTTTATTTTGGTGAATACAATTAAGCATGTACTGAAAAATGTAATATACAGAACTTTTTAATAGTGATTCAAGGAATAATCTTGAAGATGCCATGTTTTTGCATTATTTTCTTTTAAATTCAGTTTAACCATTTATTATTAAAAATAATAAAATATATATGTGTATGCATAATATGACCTAATGTGAGCTAAACTCTGGATAAATAATGATTGCAATTTACAATTCTGTTATTTTAACTTATATTTTTAGATTTTTTATTACAACTTTATAAAACTTGTAAATAAAACAAATGAATCTGATAAAAACTATTAATGGAATAAGTGGATATGCTAAAAAATTTGGTTTAATATAAACTTAAATGCATGATTCCCCTGAAAGTGAAATAAAGGTATAAGTTCATTCTGCACACTTGCATTTTTCATATGCATCACAGTATCTCATACCTTTTATTGTTTTTCTTCATTGTAGTCTTGTCAGAGTATCAGTTTTGCAAGCCAAGTAGGAGGGCCATTTCCTCATAGCTTCTCATATGCTTTTATATATGAAAAACATTACAATACAAATCAGCATATTTTGCATTTGCTAAATTTTCAAACTTCAGCTGAGCACCTTAACCCATGGGTCCCTTGTTTACCATTAGTTCAGCTGACTATAGGTCAACTGAGCTAGATAGGGATGGTCCTTTGTCTGTAGGCTGTCCTTCCGTTTGTCTGACAGTTTGTCCGTCATTAAACTTTTACTTTTTTAAACTATTGGACATACAAATTAAAAATTTGACATAAAGTTAGATGTCCCCAAAACCTCCTACCATACTGAAAATTGGGTCAATAGGACTTTGTTCCTTCTAGATATTAAGGAAAATCCTCAGTTTTCCTTTAAAAAGCCATTGTTACTCTTCAAGACTGCCTAATATCAAAATCACTGATCTGATATTGATCATATTTAATATACATATTCCTCTATACATTTCCTATGTACATACCAGAAATAAGGTCAGTATTTATTTTTCCCTTCATGCTAGAATACAGCAAGGGGTTACAATGATTTAAGTACCTGGTACAGATTTGATTGTGCCAACAAAGTGATGTATTGCTAAAAATTGTTGAGCATTCCATAATTATATATCTTACTATGCATTACCACTGGTACACTCAATCAATAATTATGGCAAACTTTCCAGGAATTTAATCTCTAGCTCATTTGCCCTTATCTTTAAAATGTTTTTAGAATTATTAATTACATTTACACATTTTGTTTATCAAATATATCCTTTGGTTCAACCTAATATCCTTTGGTGTAACACTTAGGCTAATAACCTTATTTTCCCTTATTGCATGATTAGATGGTATATATATAACAGGTTTCAGGTATACTGTGGTTGTCTTTATTTTCGTGAGGCTCAGATTTCGCGATTTCTTCATTTTGAACATTTTGCAAGGGTTTCATTTTTCGCGATTGCACCAGAACCTGTAAAATCTAAGTATAGCAGGATCTGTATTGATTTAAAGTGTAGAAAAATTCTACAATATCTAACAATATCTAACAATATCTAATTTCTGGTTCAGTCATTAAATAAGGACTTGTAAGTTGTATCACAGTCAATATATATCACAGTCTGTGTGTAAGGCTAATGCATGGGCCAGTTTTGAAAAACCAGGCACAAATTATGTTGCTGATGAGGTTGTTTTCAGAGGCCATCTTATTTGATGGGACAACTTATTCCCGAGGGTTTCATATTGGCGATTATTTCAATAATCGCGTATAATACAAAATTAAAACCCTCGCAAATACAAAAGGCAACCACAGTATATTACAGAGTGCAGTATATACTTATTAGCGACCTGTGTGCTTACGCAATGGCGCAGCATTGTACGTCTGCCATCCGCCTTTGTCCGTACGTTAATGAATGCTATCTAAAAGACCGGTTGAGCTAGCATCACCAACTTTTGTGCAAAGAATCAGTCATCTAAAAAACTATCAGAGTTTGCTTATTTTTTGCTATCTGCATTTACTTAGATTTTAAAGGGAAAAACGAAAAAAAAATGAAAAAATCTTCTCCAAAACTGTCCAGCCATATTGTTCAATATTTCTAGAAAATAATCTCTAAAACTATCTCGCTCAAGTTTTTTCAAATGGTTCCAGTTTTGTGAATTTTTTCCAAGTTACAGGAAGTTGAACTTACTGCTGTGGCAAAAAAGGATACTAAAGTTACTATTTCAGAAACAGCTGGAGCTATCTATCATCACCAAATTTCACGCAAATGTTGGTCACATGACTCATATGAATTTGAGGTATTGATGGTGCCACCTGCATTAACTATTACTGTACAAGGGTCATTGGTCATCAGCACATTAACCCATAATTACTCAGGAATAGCAGGAGCTAGCATCCCCAAATTTTATGATGCAAACATCTGTCATATAACAAATGTTCTAGGATTGATTGTTTTGTTGCAACACCTGCATTAACTAACATTTTACTAGGAAAACCAAAAAAAACTTTGAAAATGTTCTTGCCTCAAATCATTCAGCCATATTGTTTGATATTTCACAGATATAATACCCAGAGATCAGCACTCTCAAGTTTGTTCAAAATGGTTTGGGTTTGATTCATTTTGGCTGAGTTACAAGAATTTGAACTTAGTCATTTGGCCAAGTAAGCACACTGACATAACAATCTCAGAAACAAAAGGAACTAGCATCACCAAGTTTTGTGCAAATGTTGGTCTTATGACTTACATTTGAAGTTGCAGTTTTTGTGGTGCCACCTGCATTGACTTTTTTATTTTACGAAAAGAAACCTCATTTTAGCCTCTTTCAGTTTAAATATGTTTGATGGTGAAACTGTCAAGCTGAATTGTTTAATTTTTCACAGTTATTATCCTAAGGTAGGGTTCTTTCATTTGTATAAGAATAGATTTGGTTTGTTGAATTGTGGTAGAGTCATGGAAAGCTGAAGTTGGCTTGTGGCCATTAGTAAGCCTATTTCCAACTGAGGACTGCAATAGTCTTCTTCTGCAAAACTGATGTTTCAACTTTGTAACATTGCACAAAAATGATTCTTAGGTGGCCTTTGTTCAAGTTTACTTAAATGATTTTTGGCACAATTATTAAACCTTAAAAAAATAAAAGGACTTTATCTTTTATTATTCTAAACATTTAAATAAAAAAATCTTATGAATACATCAGCTTGAAAAAAAAAACATATCAGCCAAAGTTTTTCAGTATGTGTAAACAGATTTACCAACAGGCCAAGATTGTGTCTATTTCTATAAAATCTTGGCATACTGCCAACTATTTCAGACTTGGCAACAGGCCAAAGGTCAGCCTGGATCTATTTAAAGCTTTAGCAAATTGTATCAAATTAGGCAACAGGTCAAGAGTTCAACCAGTGCAGCCAGGTATAGGTCAAGAGTTCAGTGCAGTAGCTGGATTCTATTTATAAATAGCTTTGGCAGATTGCCCACTGCATCAGATTTGGCCCAAAAGTTCAAACTGGATCTATTTATAGCTTTGACAGACTGCCAACTGTGTCAGACTATGCAACAGGTCAAGAGTTCAATTAGTGCAGCCAGGTTTAGGTAAAAAAATCACCCAGTCTAACCAGGTGCAGGTCAAGAGTTCATTCAGTGCAGCTTGAGCTAGCAATTTGTCACAGTTCACTTGGGGCAACTGCCTTTCTCACCTAAGCCTGGTCAGCCCAGTGCATCAAAATCAAGGGAAGTTTGATGTATTGGCATGATATTTTCACCTGTCTATTAGTCATTGATGGCTTTCTCATTCACAAGACAGGTGTCATCACCTACAATGACTTTCGCACAGTGTATGTGCCTGCTTATTTCTACGGAGGAACTAGATATATCAGCCTGAAATTGGGCATATTTGTTCATTTCAGATAACTTTATCATGAACAAGACTGGTGGCACCACGTACAATAACTTTTTCACAGTGTTTGTCCCTGCTTATTTCTCAGGAGGGGTTTGACATGTCAGTCTGAAATTGGGCATGTACATGTATATCTGATAGCTTTGTTGTATAAAAGACAGGTAGTGCCAGCTACAATCATTTTTGTGTTGTGTGCAATCATGCCAGAATTTCATCTGTGATGTTTGTGTAATTGTTTCTTGTTCAAAATGTTCCATTGTTCATATGTATACATGTTACACATGTATTTGAAAAGTAATGGTCCAGCATTGAAGCATTATACCAGGTGTATATCCAGTTGTACAGGATCGCATTAGGCATTTAGGCCTTGTTGTGTTGTGCTCCCATTCCAGAATTTCAGCAGTGATGTTTGTGTAATTGATTTTTGTTCAAAATGTTTAGTACTTACATTGTTCATTTTCATGTTACACATGTACTTGAAAAGTAATGGTCCAGCATTGAAGCATTATACCTGGTGTATATCCTATTGCACAGGTTCGCATTAGGCCTGAACTCCTTGTTGTTAGGCTCATTGCTCCATTTGCTAATGAAGATATTTTAATTTAATTTAGTAGACTGATGTACAGTAGCAATACTTAGCACAGCTATTAAAGTTTTTATCAGATCTTAATTTCTAGGCCAGTAATAAGCAGATAACAAACAAAATTTGTACAGATCTGAACCAAACTCAAGTTAAAGTTTTGGGATAACTCTTCATATAACTCAACCACATATAGCTTTCATATTTTATATATGAATTTTATAGGATGTTAGGATTGCCCCCTATGATTTGACGGTCAAAAGGTCAAAGGTTAAAGTTTTTAGCTCAGCTGACTTTTAAGTCAACTGAGCTATAGTGGTGGTCCTTTGTCTGTCCATCCATCTGTCTTGTCAGTCCATCTGTCCATTTGTAAAACTGGCTTGTTTGGAAACAATTGGACATACAAATCTGAAAATTGCATACAGTTAGATGTCCCAAAAATCTCCTACCACACCAAAAATTGGGTCACTAGGACTTTGTTCCTGTGAGATATTTAGGAAAAACCTCCGTATTCTATTAAAAACCCATTATTACTTTTTAAAGTAATAATAAAGTGACTAATATGAAAACCACTGATCTGTTTTTGATCATATTTAGTATGCATATTATTCTTTATAATTCTTATGTATATGAGTGTCCTTCAACTTCTGATTTCACATTCTGATCAAATTCATACAAATGAATGACTTTATGGATTGTTGTAAATAAATAGTGTGTTTTTTTTATTGTTCAGTATTTAATTCAGTGGTGTTTATGGCACAAACATGAATGCTTTTCCTGATTTTGTCAATGCAAATGTTTACAAGTGAGCACTGTGTCCTTAGGCCCTTGTTTCTCCTCCACAGCTGTATCCTGGATTCACTGCCATTCATGATAATGATAGCTGCTCTGATAAATGAAGGTTGAATCGAGATACAGTTCCTCAATCCAATAACATGCTGATATAAAAGTAGTTATTTAGGAGGTAAACAGTGTGTTACATTCCATTTACTTATTTTCAGGAGCCTGGTTTTTACACTTGCATGATAGGTACAGGGGCATATGATAAACCAAATTAAACCTTAATTTATGAGCATTTGTGTGGTGGACTCCAAAAGCAAAATTTACTTGACCAGTTGAAATGTTTGGGCAAAGTAACAGCAAACCTCTACAATTTATAAAAAAATTGTTTGTGTTTCAAAGCATCCACCAAAATTTAGAGAGATGGTGTAAAACCAGCATGCTAGCAACTAGCAACAGGATTTAATGTTTACTTTTGCTTAAAGAACTACCTATGAGCATTGTGTAATGAACCATTCTAAATGATATTAAGACTTTTGAACCTTTTAGCAAGAGAAAATTCATGTTATTTTTTAAATGAAAGGTCACAACATTACCTTGTAGGACTTTATGGGAAGTAGCTTTTTCTTTTTATGACTTAAGAGTTCAGAAGATAGCTTTAAAACATTGTCAGTACCTGTAGGTTCAGCAAATAAAATGGTACAAAAATGGTAACTGCAACATTTGTTTGCTGATTAAGCTTTGTAAATGTAGGTTTTAACTGATCATTATGTCACTAGGGACTTTCAGAAATTTAATCAACTTGAACATTTGGGGCCTGCTGCTGACTTTGGATTTTTCAACAGCAACCTGCAAATAGCAACACAAACTGTATTTGCCTTTCTTTTGACGTATATAACATTCCATGGAGGCAACAGCATGAGCTTTTTGTCCGAAAACTTGGTATTTTGTGAAAATGAACCACCTTATGCAATGTGACCATAGGCACAAATCTTATCTGTTAGTCCTAGAATCTTTTGAAACAAAATCCAAGGAGGTCCTTTGCAAATCTCCTTAGAAACCTGAAATGAAGTTATGGTGACCTATATTTGGCAAACGACTGTCCAAATACCTGATTTTGAGCACCCAGACAGACAGGGTACAAATTGTATCCATTTTCCTTGGAATCTTCTGACATATCATCCAGGGAAGTCTTGGGTGAATCTCCTTTGAATCTTGAATTTAGGTCACTGTGTTATATTTTTATGAAGTGGTAATTTCATATATTTGCAATTAACAAAAATTAAAATAGACAGCATTCAGTAAGAATAAGAGATTGATGAGTTCTGATATTTAGCCAGGCTGAGAAATGCTTTGTTTGAGAAGTTTGATTAAAAAGAAAACTGAAAGAAGCATCCGGACATTTAGCCTTCCCATAATGTTTTAATAAGGACCTACAGTGGACAGTAACTATTATCCCCTAATGTTACTCTGACTTGAAACTGCCAGGGCATTATTAAAAATGTTGTTCAGATGACGATACTTGTTATGTCAAGGGAGGTGAGTATAAACACATGTTTTGGTAATCTCAGAAAAGAACTCTTGTTTAATCATGTTTCACATAGCCATTTAAAAAGCCCATGTTATTTGGGTTAACATTGTCAAATGTCATCATTGAAACACTTCAGTGTTAGGTCACCAATCAGATTCTATTAAAATGACGTAACCAAGGGTAAATGAATACATATCTATGATGTCATGTTTGTTGAACAAAACTTTCTGTAGTGAGCTCTTTGCAATTTGAGGGAGAGATGGACCATCTCTAGCTTGGCACTGCAGGGCCTTAGCAGAGACTGGCCCAGACCTCTATGCTGTTATTAAAAACTACCTCTCATCATATTGTCTTTGAATATTGTCAGCCACACACATGAGAAACTTCTTGTGATATGAGTAGAACCTCCCCATCCAAACTCTTATCAATATATTCCATGTGCTATAGGAAAAAAACATGATTTTAGTAATGTGAAAGCCAGATGGGCACAAATCGTATCTGTTAGGCCTGTTATCTGTTAGGTTATAGGCAAATCTCTATGGAAATAAAAAAGTTAGGTCATGGTGACCTTTATTCTGTGAGGTACTGGCCAGAAGCCTTATTTTGAGCAGTCAGACAGGGCACAAATTGTATCCATTAGCCCTAGAATCTTCTAATATAAAATCCAGGGAGTTCCTTGGCACATCTCCTTGGGAGCCTGAAATTAGGTACTGGCCAGAAGCATTATTCTGAGCAGTCAGACAGGGCACAAATTGTATCCATTAGACCTAGAATCTTCTAATATAAAATCCAGGGAGGTCCTTGGCACATCTCCTTGGAAGCCTGAAATTAGGTCATGGTTACCTATATTCTATGAGCTACCGGCAAACGAAATGATTATAATGAGCACCCAGGCAGGCACACAGGGCAAAAAACTAAATTGTTGGACCTAGAACCTTCTTTTTTAAAATCATGGGAGTTTCATTGCAAGTCTCTTTTAAATCCTGAAATTAGATCACTGTGTCATATACAAAGAAAAACATGATTTTGGTACTGTGAAAGTCGGATGGGGCACAAATTGTAACGGTCTGACCTAGAACCTTCCAACTTAAAATTTAAGGTGGTCTTTTGCAGATTGCCTTCAGTACCTGAGATAAGCTCATGCTGCGAAATATTCTGTGGGAAACAAGCAAAAAAAACCACCTAATTTTGAGACAAGAAAGTCTGACGTAGCCATAATCTTAAATGTTGGTTCCAGACACATGATTGTTATGTCTCCTTGGACAACCAAAATAAGGTCACTACATTCTGTGAGCTATGTGAAAGAACATGATTTAAGTACCCTATTTAGAGCCCCGTTTTTTCCGTTTTAACGGAAAACGGACAGAAAAATGGAATTAGGGTTCGAAAACGGAATTAGGGTTCAAAAACAGAATTATATCAAATACACGGAATATGACGGAAAGTAGGATTTAGAGCCGATTTAAACTGCAAATAAAAAAATTCTCACCCAATATCTTATTAAAAAAATCTTTCAAACTGCGCATTACCGCATGTCATAGCGTCTCAGAGGCTAAATAGCTTTGAATATAATATAACCATACTTGTTTCAAATGTTTGAAATGATAGACGGTAAAACGCAGACACTACAGAGCAGAGAACTGTCTTGCTGATTCAGTGAACACATGCGCTGGATTACTTACGTGTGGGCCTGACGAAGAACCATTTATGCGAAGGACCAGATATAATTTTAAATATACGTAAAGTAACTATGGCATCAATGTTAGCAGTAATTAAATTTAAAATATTTTAAACAGCTTATTGAACACGTAATCCATTTAATCATCTGGATTTAAAAGTTTTAACTCTTAAGAAGAAGTAGCAATTTTATTACATAAAATATAAAGATAAAACGGAAAATTCCGGAATTTTGATTTTATTAAAACGGAAAATAATTTTTTTATAAAACAGAAAAAATGGGGCTCTACCTATTAGTCAGACAGGCACAAATGGTAGCAGTTGTACCTAGAAACTTCTAATTTAATTAAGATTCAGGGAAGGCCCTGAAAAAAAAATCACCTTCGAAACCTTAAATAAGGTCACTGTGACCCATATTTTGTGAGCATTTTGCACCCTAAGTGAAATAGATGCAAATAGTTGTAGTTCGACAAAGAAGTCTCTAGGGGAATCTTGGTAAAATCTTCTTGGAACCGCTAAATTAAAGGTCACGGTGTCCTATTTTCTAAGGCCTTTCGGACGAAATGCCTGATTTTGAGCACTCTGAGAGTCATTCTATCCATTGTTCAAGGTTCCTTAACAAATATTTTTTCAAAACATCAATAATTAAAACATGCCTCACCTGTATGTCAAATTCAGCTGAGCATCATGGCCCATGGGGCACCTGTTTACAAAAGTGACATATTTTATATCTATTTTGTATTTAAAAAGGGGTTCTTGCCAAGGTTTAGGGGTATAATGGCATCACTGATGCCACACTTTTTAGTTAAACACATATGGGGTCATAAGTCATAAAATCAAACATCAAAATATGATGTATTATCTCTTTTCAGATGAGCTACAGAACCAAGTGTAAACAATAGGATCAGGAGTATCTGTTAGTGGAATTAAACTACATTTTATCAAGCTGATGAACATGAGGAAGACCATTAAAGAAGATTATTACTTTAACAATGTTATCAGGTGTTAAGCTTCAGGGGATCATATGGAATTTGTGTACAGATATTGTTACAATTATATAGTGCAGACATCATCAGTTAAAAACATAGCCAGTCAGAATGGACATTATTCAGTGTCAGGCATCAGCTAATAACACGGCCAGCATGGATGGAAACAAATTTATCCGTCAGAGACTGAATGATAAACAAAAAAAAGCAACTCAGCCTGAAAGTTCTCATGAGATGAAAGCAGGCTTCTTCAAGCAAACATTTGCATCTCAGCCAATCTTTTTGCAACAAAATATGCAGAATGCAGAAATGGCTGCACCAGTTAAATTTGGATTTAGACCATTGAAACTTAGATATAGAATGTTTGGTCACCATGCCTTGATCACAGATGAGCAGAATCAAGACTCAACAGGCATGAGCAGCACTTGTGAGAAATTCAGTAATAAAAGAACCAATTTTCATGTGATTGTTGACAAAGTACCCTGTAAAATTTGTAAATCACTGCATGACCCAGTAGTTCCGTGTAAGTGCTGCCAAAACTCTGTATATGATGATGTAGGAAACATTTTAAATGATTCAGATATCACTGACTTGGACTCCCTTGACAGTGCTGAATGCATTACTTTGACAGACAGTGAAGATGATGAAACATCAGGGCAAGTCACAGAGTCAGAGAAGTACCATTGTAAGGTTTCACCCAAGAAATCTGTCAATATAGCACAATCTGCTGCTAAATCCAAGCAGGGCAGCACTCTAGGAACATTTCCTAGTAAAAGCTATTGCCATATTGATTCTTCTCATGGGGAGATTGGTTTTGACATGGGTCATTTCAAAATGTCAAGGAACACAGGGTCACTTGCAGGAAATGAAATCTGTAAACAAACATTGCAAACTCAAAATGCAAATGTGCAAATATCATTAGTAAATCCCACTATAGGAATGACCAAAAAAAGTGAAACTGAGTCTTCACAGGACAGTTTCAAGGACAAGTTGGAATGCAATTTGCAGCCCTATGAAACTGACCACAGACATTCAGTATGCAGTACATTTCAATACAAGACTTCTAAAAAACAAAGCAATTGCTTCCATCCAGATTCAGCACAGTGTAAACAACTCAGCATGAAATGTACTAAGCCCTCAGTCAGTGTTTACAGCAGAAAGTCTCAGTCACCCCAAGGGCAATCAGCCATTGGATCCAATTATGCAAAGAAAAATCTGCACCAGTTTAAGCGAAAGGAACCTTTTTTGTTTGGATTAACTGAAGCAGTTAACCTTGTGCCAGTACCAAGTGAACAAGCTCCATTGTTTAATCAGGTTCAGTTTGAAAGTCCAAAAAGGCAAAATGATGTAGTTGAAGCATTTGACGGAGGTTCAGTAAAAACTACCTCATCTCACTGCAGTTATCTTTCGTCTTTAGAGGGCAGAGAAACCGCAAATACCAGTGTGGTAAATAAGGTTGAAAGAGTGAATGACAAAGAGGCCAGTGAGGGAAGCTCCAGGATTAGCAGAGACCATGAATCGGTGGTACTTCCTGCACAGCACAATGAGAATGTAAGCACTGGCAGATTGAATCAGTCAATAAAACTGTCATTGGAACGATCATATCAGGCTGTCAAACATGCTGTTGCACCAAAAGTATGTTTTGAGGACAGTGAAAAGATTGATGCTCTCGAATTTTCCAATAGGCTGCCTTTAGCACCAGCAGCCTTACTTATCAGCAATTCCTGCTTTAGAAATACACTCCATAGAAACAAATTTGATTTAAGTACAGAAACCTGGTCAGCAGCTAAATCAGCAGCTTGTGATAAATCACTGTGTAGTGAAGGTAAAACCAGGGGTTCAGAAGTGCAAAATACAGCTACTACTAGTCAGCAGTATGCATATACAAGCCCTATAACTTTTCCAAAGCACAAGTTAGGTATGGGTAAATTTCAGTCTTGTAAAGTAACAGACTGTGGTAGGGAAGAAGTTTATGGGATGGCCCCCCTTTTGCAGGATGAGAATTCATTAAATTCATCAAGGGCCACCCTAACCATTTCAAGTGAGAGAGGGTCTGTACATAGGCTTTGTGAAAAAGAGACACTTCTTTGTAGAAGTGATAAAACAGGCACACAACATACTCAAGGGACAGCTACCAACCAGGTCAAAGAATATGTAGATCATGAAGACACTCATGATATTGCTGATTCGCCACTGAAAATGTTGACTTCAGCAGTTGATGAAATGCGTTCTCTTATCACAAGCAGTCATTATGTCATTACAAGTGTTACATCACAATGTGATGATCTGCAAAGACAGGTACAAAACGTGGACTCAGGCAGTGAACAGGCAACATTTGCAGGAAGTAGTGATGGAAAGAAAATGCAGGTAGGGGAGTCAGTTGCCAACCAAAGTAGAATTCAGTTAGGACAACAGACAAGTTTAAAAGAAAGCAGACAAACTATGGAGTCAGTTGCTCTCTCAACTGGTGAACAGGTGGTACGGTATCCAAGTAGTTATTCAGAAAAAAGACAAAAAATCAAGCCAGTTCCTCACCAAAATACTGAACAGGTAACAAAACAGGCTATTATTATCAGTGAGAAACAAAACATTGTTGAGCCACTTGGTCATTCTGGGACTGGAATGGTAACACAGCATGCTAATTATTGTACAGAGAAAACTTTGAATCCAGTTGTTAACTTAGGTGGTGAACAGGCAACACAGCATGCTGGTAAGTTTTCAGATGGAGAACAACCTTTAGAAACGGTTGCTCACTCAAATGAACAAATAAGGCCAGATACTTCTGGTTGCACAGGATTGAGACAAAATTTAGAGCCTATTGCACAGTCAAATAGACAACAGGTAACATATCAAGCCAGTGGCAGCACTGAGAAAAAATCTACTGACAGTTTTACGGATAGAATACAACCTCAAACATTTGTTCTCTCAAATATTGAAAAGGTCACACAGGTAACTTATGTTTGTACAGAGGAAAGGCAAAATGTGAAGCCAGTTATTAACTTGTGTACTGAAGAGGAAACGCAGGATGCTAATGGCTGTACAGGGGAAAAACAGAATGATATATCTTTCGAAGACTCAGATACTGAGCAGGCGACAAGTTATGCTAATTATTGTATTGAAAATATACAAATTGTGAAGCCAGTTGCTCACTCGTGCACTGAACAGGTAACACAGGATGTTAATGATTGTGCAGAGAAAACAAAAGATGATAAGCAATTTGCTCAGTCATGTCCTGAACAGGTAACACAGGGTGTTAATGACTGTACAGAGAAACTACAAAATGTGGAGCCAGTTCCTAACTTAAATACTGAAAGTAAAACACACAGTACTAATGGATGTACAGAGGAAAGACAAAATGTGATGTTAGTTGTAAATTTAGATGGTAAACAGGTATCATGGGATGCTAGTGGATGTACAGAGAAAAGACAAAATTTGAAGTCAGTTCCTAACTCAAACAATGAACAAGTATCCCAGGATGGTAATGGTTGTACAACGGAAAAACAGGAGAAACCAGTTGCTGACTCAAGCGCTGAGCAGGTAACAAATGGTGCTAATTATTGTTCAGAAAATATGCAAATATTGACATCTGGTGCCTACTCAAACAAGGGACTGGTAAAACAGGGTACAGACAAGAGACATATTTTGTTATCTGTTTCTCACTTGAGCAGTGTAAGTGCAGCATGTGGCAATAGTGAATCTACAGGTAGAGCAAAAAATGTAGAGGTATTTTCCAGTAATTGCACAGAAAAAGGGCAAATTCTGAAATCAGATGCTCGCTCAAGAAGCAAACATTGTATGTCACAAAACAGTTTTGAGAAAGAACAAGAAGGATCATCAGAGCAAAATCCAGACAATGTTTACAGTAGCAGTGAACATTTGATGCAAATAGATGGAAGATGTAGTATTAAAGAGGAGGTTGTTTTGGATTCTTTTCAAAGTGGAGACTGCTTTTCAAAAGAGAACATGTCTGTGGTAGTCAAACTTCCAGAAAAAGATAATCAGCTGCCAGTCACAGATAAAGATGATATTGTATACAATGATGATCCATCAAAGCAGGATGGTGAAGAAGAGTGTGATGTACAGGACGGGCTTACTGTTAGGTTGACATTAACACCATCAAAGCCTGTTGTCTCATCGGAGCAATATTTGAAAGTTAATTATCCAGGTACCAACATAGTTTGCACAAAATCCAGTCTACCAGAATGGAGCACCAGTGAGTTGGAGAAGAATTTGGTGGTCGTAGTTGAAGATGTACCTTCCACAAGAACTCTCTGCAAGGTTGAGGATGTTTCTTTTGTCATGATGGACAAGGTAACAGATGAAATAAATGAGATAAACTTCCAGGAGACTGTGAAGGATGGTCTTAATCGGAGATGTACTGAATGGAAAACAAGATTGAGTCTTATGGAAGCCAGTCATGACATGCTGTTCACAGATAATCCACATGCCAAGGCAAATCAGAATAGACAAGTGGCCTGTGATGACTACTGTGGATACTTTATTGATTTAACAGACGAAGGACCAAATAGTGAAACTGACACTGCACAAATAAGACAGACATGTTCTGTTAGAGAAACAAATAGTATAACAGGCACTTCACAAGCCATTGAGAAACAACAATTACAGTCAACCCTTAAATGTTCAAGTGTTTCTTCAGTGGAACCCTGTGCACCTAACTTGGAATTAAAGAAAAAACAAGATATTCATAAAGTGAAAAGGAAGTTGACCTTTGAAAACTTACGGGAAGTGTTGTCATTTGAGGAAAAAGATCCCAGACTGAAATGCCTTAACAAGAGATCCAGAACAGCCATGGATTGCAAGAGTTTAAAGGTCTTGATGAGAGAGGCACATGAAGTAACAGGTTCAGAGTGCAGGAAGTTTTCCTGTTCTTATTGTGCACGCACCTTCAGAAGGGAATCGTTGCTAGATTTACACAAAAAACACTGTTTAAAAGAATATAGGAAAAAGCATTCTCTTAAGAGAAATATGGTGTCCACAGCAGTGCCTAAAGAAGGGAAAGAAATAACATGTGCAAACTGTGCAAGAACATTTAAGAAAAAAAGTGGTCTGTTATTCCACCAGAGGGTATGCAAAGAACACATCCTGACTGATAATGGAAGGAACACATTGGTTTCTTCAAAAGAAAGTAGAGTTGAAATGATGAGTTCAGCTGAAGTTGTCAAAGTCCAAGAGCAAGGACACTCAGAGATGCCTTGTACCAAGAACCATTCAGGAAATGAAGACATTGAAACCACCCTGCAGCTTTTTGAAAGTGGAAATGAAGTGATTAGTTCAGTTGAAGGAGTTTGCAAAGACACAGAGAAAGTACCCTCTGAGATGACTTGTAACAAGAACCATTCAGAAAGTGAAGACCTGGAAACCACCCAGCAGCTTGTTGAAAGTGAATATGAAGTGATTAGTTCAGCTGATGGAGTTTGCAAAGACAAAGAGCAGGTAACCTCAGAAATTACTTGTTACGAGATCCATCCAGAAAATGAAGGCATTGAAACAACCCTGCAGCTTGTTGAAAGTGGAAATGCAGTGATAAGTTCAGCTGAAGAAGTTTGCAAAGACACAAAACAAGTGTTTTCAGAGAATGGTACTAACAAGAATCATTCAGAAAATGAAAGCAAGGGAAGCACCCCACAGGTGGTGTACACTTGCAAAACCTGTGGGTCACCATTTGACAGAAAAGCAAAGATGCTCTCACATAAATCGACATGCAGAGCAAAAAAAGGTTCAAAGAAAAATCAGTGCAAAGGTGTCAAAAGAAAATGTTTAAGCAATGACAGAGGGGTTACTAATTCAGTTGGTAAAAAATCCCAAAAGCAGATTAGAGAAAGAAGTATTTTAACTTTGAATAACAAAAATTCTGCTAATGAGCAAGTTCAAGGATATAAAGGTAAAAAAAGGGGAAGGAAAAGGAAAACGGTTGGAAGTGATACAAAAACCTCACAACTGAAATCTGTATGTGGTAAAACTGTATCATATGAAGAAAATGTGAAATTGCATGGTTCTATATCCTTGGGTGAAACTCCAAATGATTGTTCAGTAAGAGAGTTTGAAAGAAACCCAGAAGACTGCAAAAGTTCAGAGCAAAAGGTCATAGCAGGGACCTCAACACTGTCTGGACTTTGCAAGGGCTTGTCAAAAACCTTAGAGGAGAGACATGGTGAGAAAACAAAAGAAGACTGCAAAAATTCAGAAACAAAAACAGTGGGTAGATCACTTAAGCTGCCAGGACGATGCCAAAAAGAAAAAAAATGCCCAAACAGGAAACATGAGGCTAATGTAGAGGACTTAAATGGTTTAAAAACAGAAAAAAAGAATAAAAAATTGAAGAGGTCAGGCCAGTGCAAGAAGAAAATGAAATGCCTGGAAGGGAAACAGGATCAGACAAATTTAGAAGACCTATATGGTTCAGAAAAAAGAAAAATGGATAAGAAAACTGAGCTGTCAGGACAATGCAAGATTGGAAAAAAGAGTCTGAATACCAAAAATAGGGAGACAAATGTAGAAGACTGCAATGATTCTAAAACAAAAAGAAATTATAAGAAAACAAATCTGCAAACCCCTTCTAAGAAGAGAAAGAAATGTCTGGATGGGAAATATAAGGAGACCAATGTAGAAGACAGCAATGATTCTGAAACAAATAAAATTGGAAAGAAAACAAAGCTGCCAACCCCATGTAAAAAGACAATGGGAGGAATAAGGAACAGTAAGGAGGCAAATGTAAAAGACAAAAATGGTTCACAAAGAAAAAAAAATGGTAAGAAAACCAAGCTGTCAAGACCATGCAAGTTACAATGTAAGGATCAGGAGAAATGCTTAAATGTTAGACATACAGAGGTAAATTTAGAACATTGCAACATTTCTGAAACCAAACTGTCTGGCCCATACATGCACTCTGAGACATTGCCAGAAATACCTAACAGCTACCATGGTTTGTCAAACAATGCAATTATTTCTGGGACCACTCCCTTAAATGCAGTTGATACCAAAAGTGCCGGGGAGCACAGCAAAAACAATGTAGCTTCAAAGTCTACTGCAGAGCACACCCTGATGGAGATAGCAAACCAAACATCTTTTGACTCGAGCCTTTGTCCTCTGAAGATTGATCTTGCAGAGCCACAAGGACAGCCATATGGGTTTAAAGTTGCCTTGATTCAGGGTGCTGCAGCACATCAAAGGATCAAGGTTAGCATCAGAGAAAATGTTTTAGGTTCATAGTCACTCAGGTTCATTAGATATTTAGAAATAAATCAAGTCTAATAAGATTTTTCTTTATTAAAGTGTATAATTAGGCATTACTTAAAAGCATTGACAGAGTTTTAAAAATAATTTTGAATTTGTTTCAGTGGTACTAAGGGTTTCAAGCTAAATCATATTAAAATAAATACTGAATATGCCAATAAACTTGAAACTTAATATTTATTTTGGTGAAAAACCTGAAAAAAAAAATTAATTACTACCATTTGATGGTAACAAGTATGGGTCTTAGGATAAAACCTCTAAAAAAGGGCTGATGACCTTGACTCTGATCAGTTATTTTTTCCGTTCAGTTTATTTTAGAGATCTGATTTCTCGGGAACAGTTTCATGGCTTGGTTTTATTGAATTTCATTTATTCATATACCCTCCCACCCAATATCACCACCACTACCTTCTTCCAGATATCTAAAATGGATCTAGCTATCATTACACAATTCTTCAGATATCTTGATGCTTTCATCAGTTTACAGAAGCCTTTCTGTGGTGCCATATGTTTCTGCAAGACAAAAATTACTGATCATTACATTTCCCCCTAGACAAATGAGAAAAAATTACACTTTACCTCTCATGGTTCACTATTCCATTCTGACCTATATCGGCAAGTGAAAATGAAATTTTCTCTGCTGTCCTAGGTATGTCAGAATATATTCTCACTTGAGCATTCATAATTCAGAATTGGTATGAGAGTAAATGAACTATATTCAGGGCACTCTCTCCATGGACCTTTATCATCTTTTGTACTGAATATTGTGTCTGATGAATATCTGATATGATTATCTGATATGATAACTGGTGGTGGTAACTCCAGAATTTAGAGTAGCGCATGGATCAGGTGTGTGTGTATCTGTGTGTAGAATAAAGGTTGTGGCCCACCTATGTTTACCTACATTCTGTGAGTCTTAACAGTATTTTCCACATTTACCCTGACAAGTCAGAAAATATTAACTCTTTTGCAATCATATCATTGTAAAATATACTTATTAGATCTTTGATATGATCTGTTTGTACTTCTCCTGTTTGTTGACAGGACCGATGGAGCAAAATTTGCCCATATGGATGTGATGTATCATTTTCTTCCACTGCCTTGCTGAATTGGCATGTCCAGAAGGTGCACCCTTGGATATGTAGAAAATGCAAAATGGCCTTTTCGAGCAAGGTAAGAAAGGACCTAGCTTTCCATGTTTTCTGGCAGACTCTGTTGTAATTCATATTTTATCATTAGGTACTTGCTGGTATGAGTGAATTAAGAATATACACCAAATGTAAATATTTCCAGTGTGATTTCAGGTGCACAGGATATAGTTTTGAATTCAGAAGCAGGGCCTTGCAGATTGAGTTTTAGAGAACCCTTTAGTTGATATTCTAGACTTCCGAGTATGGTTATCTTTTTTTTTCAAATTTTATATGTGCATGGCTAAAAGGACAAAGCCTATTTAAAATGTGGTCATGATCTTACCATTTACAGCATTGAAGGACCTCTTCCAATATTTGGTCAATTGTAGGCTAAAAGTTTAGTAAAGTAAATTGGAATTGATGAAAACTTTTGGTATTCCATACCAGCCACCCATTTCCTGAGAGAAGATTCCAGTATGTGTGCAGCATGTCGGGGGGGGGGGGGGGGGGGGCTGGAAAGGGGGGGGGGGGTCTTCACCCCCTGGACCCTCCCCCTGGATCTGCTTCTGTGATTTTCTTGTTTGTGTGCCATTTACTAAATCAATCACTGCCACTTGACAGTGCGAAGCTGTTAGCAATATAATTTGAAAACAGATTTCTTCCCATTCCATTCATATGGGTGATTGAAGCCTATTTAAACTAGGATCATTTATTACTAGTGTTGTCTAGTCTTGAATGATTCCATATTTTGTGAAAATTACACAAAACATTATATTTAAGAAAATCAAAATTCAGAAAATCAAAATTAAAGATCTCAAATTATAAGTTGTTTAGAGATTTCAAAACAGTGATCTTGACCTTGAATCTCAAGGTAAAATCAGCTAAAATACAGGATTAATATGAACCCCATTACTTTTGTAACACTGCATATTTTCCCTTAAATTTGGTACACCTACACCTTCAATCAAGATCTTTGTCAACAATAAGCTAATGGAAATGTGATTATCCCAAGCAATGTTATTCCAAGCAGTTTAAAAACTGTATTTTCTTTGCATTATGTCTTTTATAGCTCAGCTGACTGTAAGTCACTACTAACTTTTCTTTTTAGGAAGTTCTAAGACTAGTCTGCTTGAAAATGGAAGCTTGAAATAGGGTCACAGCGACCTATATTCTGTAAGCTATGAGCCAAAATCATGATTTTGAGCAGCCTGGAAGTCAGGACACAAATCTTCACCATTGGACCTTATGATATCCATGCAGATCATGGGCCTGATTCCCTTGTATCTTTAATTTTCCATAATTCAAGAATATATAGTGTTCAATCTATTAGGCAGTATTGGTGATAAGAGCCAATAATTAGTTTCTAAGTTTGAGTGTTTCCTTAAAAGATGCCCTAAATTATCAAATTAATAAAGTTTTTATCACTCTGCTAAATATATATAATGTTTCAATAGGATTTTTCTCTAGAAATTTGATTAAGCTCTAAAAATGCCAGATCCCTATTCTACTGATAATTAGCTTTCAAATGGTGTATAGATTATGGGTGTGCATTAGATTCATTCTGGAGTCTCTTTTGAAACAGTCGAGAACACAATACTGTGCTATGTGCCATATTAAATTTACTGTATTATACTATACTAAACTAAATATATGTTATTTTTTGTAGGCTGACTATCAGTCTGAGTTATCCCAAATTACCCTGCTCCTTTGTTCTCAGACAGTTATGTGATTACTCATCTGATTCTACTTCTTACTTTTACTTTAATTATGTCAATTTATAGTAATAGCTTTTGTGAGCCGGATTGTTAGTGAATGCTCACCTGCAAGTACTCTTTCATATTGAAAATCAACTGCTTTTGCCATTTTCTACCACCTGGACACAAGGACATTCCAGAATATCCCCAAGTATAGGATATGACATCATGGGACAGATTCCTGTCCGCACCTGTCGTCTGCTTCCATCATGAATCAGTCCCAAACCGATTTGTGCAGACGGAGATGTGAGTGGGGAAGCAGATAGGTGTAAATGCCCTGTGTATTTTTAACTGACTGTAATTTCGATGGACCACAGATGACAGAAGTGGTGCTGGTGTGGAAGGGAAAAAACAGACGAGAGTGAACGCCCCTTAACTCAGCATCCAGAAAGTTCCAGGTTAATATTAGACGCCCCTTAACTCAGCATCCAGGAAGTTCCAGGTTAATATTAGAGGCCCCTTAACTCAGCATCCAGGGAGTTCCAGGTTAATATTAGACGCCCCTTAACTCAGCATCCAGGGAGTTCCAGGTTAATATTAGACGCCCCTTAACTCAGCATCCAGGAAGTTCCAGGTTAATATTAGACGCCCCTTAACTCAGCATCCAGGAAGTTCCAGGTTAATATTAGAGGCCCCTTAACTCAGCATCCAGGGAGTTCCAGGTTAATATTAGACGCCCCTTAACTCAGCATCCAGGAAGTTCCAGGTTAATATTAGACGCCCCTTAACTCAGCATCCAGAAAGTTCCAGGTTAATATTAGACGCCCCTTAACTCAGCATCCAGGAAGTTCCAGGTTAATATTAGACACCCCTTAACTCAGCATCCAGAAAGTTCCAGGTTAATATTAGACGCCCCTTAACTCAGCATCCAGGAAGTTCCAGGTTAATATTAGACGCCCCTTAACTCAGCATCCAGGGAGTTCCAGGTTAATATTAGACGCCCCTTAACTCAGCATCCAGGAAGTTCCAGGTTAATATTAGACGCCCCTTAACTCAGCATCCAGAAAGTTCAAGGTTAATATTAGACGCCCCTTAACTCAGCATCCAGGAAGTTCCAGGTTAATATTAGACGCCCCTTAACTCAGCATCCAGAAAGTTCCAGGTTATTATTAGACGCCCCTTAACTCAGCATCCAGGAAGTTCCAGGTTAATATTAGAGGCCCCTTAACTCAGCATCCAGGGAGTTCCAGGTTAATATTAGACGCCCCTTAACTAGGCATCCAGGAAGTTCCAGGTTAATATTAGACGCCCCTTAACTCAGCATCCAGGAAGTTCCAGGTTAATATTAGACGCCCCTTAACTCAGCATCCAGGAAGTTCCAGGTTAATATTAGAGGCCCCTTTACTCAGCATCCAGGGAGTTCCAGGTTAATATTAGACGCCCCTTAACTCAGCATCCAGGAAGTTCCAGGTTATTATTAGACGCCCCTTAACTCAGCATCCAGGAAGTTCCAGGTTAATATTAGACGCCCCTTAACTCAGCATCCAGGAAGTTACGGGTTAATATTAGAAGCCCCTTAACTCAGCATCCAGGAAGTTCCGGGTTAATATTAGACGCCCCGTTAACTCAGCATCCAGGGAGTTCCAGGTTAATATTAGACGCCCCTTAACTCAGCATCCAGGGAGTTCCAGGTTAATGTTAGACGCCCCTTAACTCAGCATCCAGGAAGTTCCAGGTTAATATTAGACGCCCCTTAACTCAGCATCCAGGAAGTTCCAGGTTAATATTAGACGCCCCTTAACTCAGCATCCAGGGAGTTCCAGGTTAATATTAGACGCCCCTTAACTCAGCATCCAGGAAGTTCCAGGTTAATATAAGACGCCCCTTAACTCAGCATCCAGGAAGTTCCAGGTTAATATTAGACGCCCCTTAACTCAGCATCCAGGAAGTTCCAGGTTAATATTAGACGCCCCTTAACTCAGCATCCAGGAAGTTCCAGGTTAATATTAGACGCCCCTTAACTCAGCATCCAGGAAGTTCCAGGTTAATATTAGACGCCCCTTAACTCAGCATCCAGGGAGTTCCAGGTTAATATTAGACGCCCCTTAACTCAGCATCCAGGAAGTTCCAGGTTAATATTAGACGCCCCTTAACTCAGCATCCAGGAAGTTCCAGGTTAATATTAGACCAGTATGAAATATATTCTGTAAACTATGGGCAGTCACATGATTTAAGCACTTTTCCCTGTGTACAAGTTTGCTAAATAGGTATTTTATATTAGATCATAAAATTGAAATATAATATGCCACACATTTAAATCTGTCAGATTGCAGAGTTTAATGGTCAAAATAGGGCAAACCACTTTTACAGGAATGTCACAAAGGCTTGTTTAATTTCACTACGATTATTCCAGATTGAGTAGAATTTCAAGTACTCTGATGTATCAGTGCATTAATTACCTTTATGTCAAATTTAGGGGCCACTTGTTTTAATTGGTTAGAACCAAACATAACATATATGTAGACTATATTAAAGGAACATAATCATGTATAAAGTAAGTTTAAATAACACAAAAAAGTGTCTTCACCCTGAAATAAAATGGTATCTGCCAAAATATTGCCCAGAAACCATTGACTTTCTCCTGTATACAAGTGTTTAAAATAGTGGACTGTGCACTATCCGCCAGCAACATGTACATAGTGCAAACGCCACCTGTATTGTTTGTTTTCTTTTCAGGCTAACAGAAGTTTATCATAACCCTGTACCTTCACGTTCTGGCCACAGCCACTGTCAATCTGGAGATGCCTTGACTGATTTGCCTAAAAATGTAGTACCGTAAAATCTCCACTTAAAACCACGGTTTAATCAAGAAATTAAAAATCTTGAAATCAGGTTGTTTTCCTGAAGCACTGTGCGGTTTTTACTAGAAGGGTTTCCTGAATATCTTCCCGGCAGACACCGTTTTTGGGCCGGCGAGGTGGCGATAATATGGCCATTTTCGAAGGCCTCCCATAGCAGCAGTCTCGCATGCATGGGAGCCGTGTGTAAATTTATTATTTATGATTATTTGTTATTTTTAAATTAAATGTTGCTGATTATCTATCGTGCGATATATAAATTATTATAAAAATCTTGGTAATTGTCACCAAATAATACATTTATAACACCCCTACTGTAACACAGGACCCACTTCGTTGGGCATTGTCAATTAAGCAAAATTGAAATAAATGCCTACTTTAAACCCATTTACGGCATTATTTAGCAACGATTATTTGTTTGAAACGTAAAATGAATAAAAAACTGAGTCGTAAAGGGTAGCACAATGGCGGACGTTTGTTTTAAAATTAAGATTGATTGCCTCCATGTGCTGAAACGCTTCTGCTAAGAATATTTTGAACGGCTGTACTCGGTGGATGGTAAACAGAACAGCCAACTATCCCGTCCCAGCGTGCCTTGACAAAATGGCTCCCCACACAGAAACTTTCTTCAAGAAAAAAACTTGCTCACCCCGACTGGCCACTTTAATTTTACTATAAAATCACTCGTTTTCACGTGTCATGTTTCCTATACGTGCGTATCTCAACAAGGTAACATCAGTTACTTTTATACTTAGTTAAGTTGACCAGCGATGTTTTCAAACGCACCAGCAATTGTGACATGGAGCGATGTCAATGTACTATGTGACGATGATAATTTCCGAAGTAACCGGTATGAAAATGTTTCGAATCTTCCGAGTAATTCAAGAAAATGGAATTTTCATCATAGATAAGGATTTCAAAATATTACTTTTGGACTTAAAATATACAGTGACTTAAAATGGATCAGCAGAATATTTTTCTTAAATTAGTGGAAAATCAGTAGCAAACAAGAATACGGCACGGCATATTAAATCTGTATAAACACGCGGAGGTTCACCGGCCCTTATGTCTTCCCAAACTTCACGCTTGAGTGAACCTGCAAAAAAAGTGTTTTGATGTGTTTGAATAAAATGCCCAAGGAATTTTATAGTTAACAGGAATGTCCGAGTCGCAACCTACGCGTGTTGATTTCTAGATGATAGCTTGATTGTGTCTTGTGTCAAATCATTCCCTAGCGAAAGTTGGTGCGGTTTTAAAGGGGGGTTCTTAGTATTTGAGCTCCTCGTGGTGTCTCACCTGGGGTTTCGGCAAAGTCTGGGTGCGGTTTTAATCGGAAGTGCGGTTTTAAGTGGAGATTTTACGGTACATGTTCATGCTGGCTTATATTGCTATGACAAGTACAGGGATCTGAAACACCAGGTCTCACTGTCCTGCGTGTCATTTCAGCTGAGGTCCCTGGACTTATCATACCAATCCGTTGTGACAGGTTCCACAATGACTTTGCATTCAGCCAGTTGACTGTTATGTCCACCCAGCAGAGGGTATGATGTCTGTGTATGAACTAGGTTGGACTGCTCCTTTTTAGCCCAGCTGACTATAAGTCATCAGAGCTATAGTAGTGTAAAAAATCAAAAAAGATATTTACTCACTTAACTTGGTAAGTGTTGAAGCTAGAGACACTTTTTTCAGGTAAATAAATTTTTTTAATCAAGATTCAATTTTATACACATAAGTAGTTTTGAATTTTGTAATTGTATCCGCCAAAACAGAGTTTTGCGGATACTATGTTTTCAGCTGCACGCCGCCGCCGCCGCGTAGGTGTCCGGAGAACTCCTCCGTAACCGCTGGGCGGAATTTTACGAAACCCGGGATTATGTTCGGGTCACATGTGAACTGCTGCGCCCCGATTTTTTTTTTACCTCTGACCTTTCCTCTGCGCTCTGCGTCCGTTTGTGCGTCTGTTTCCACACATAAACCCACATATCTCGGGAACCGTTTGACCGATCAGGAAAATTTTTTTTCACAAATGTAGCCCTTGGAGAGCTTTATAACATACTCAAAAAATGGTGGAGCCACCTGCAACCATGTTTGCACAGTGTCCATCTGTTCGTCTGCCTTGGGTTAAAATCACTCATATATCTGCAGTGACTTGACTAATTCACCTGAAATTCGGCATGCATACACATCCTGGATAGCTTTTCTGATTTTATGACAGGTGGCGCCACCTACATTCACGTTTACGCTGCAGACATCCAAGCTCATATCTCCGTAACCGTTTGACCAATCAGGAAAATTTTTTTGCACAAATGTAGCCCTTGGAAAGCTGTATAACATACACAAAAAATGGTGGCACCACCTGCAACCATGTTTGCACAGTGTCCATCTGTTCGTCTGCCTTGGGTTAAAATCACTCATATCTCTGCAGTGACTTGACTAATTCACCTGAAATTCGGCATGCGTAAACATCCTGGATAGCTTTTCTGATTTTATGACAGGTGGCGCCACCTACATTCACGTTTACACTGCAGACGTCCAAGCTCATATCTCGGGAACTGTTTGACCGATTGGGCCAAAATTTTGCATGTGTATAGATCTCACATAGCTCTTCATCATACGCAAAACTGGTGGCGCCACCTGCAGCCATTTTGCACAGCTCCTGTCTGTTTGTCTGCCATGGGATAAAATCACTCATATCTCGGCAGTGGTTTGACATATCTGCCTAAAATTTTGCAGGTTTATACATCCCCGACAGCTCTCTTGATTTTATGACAGGTGGTGCCACCTGCATTCTAGTTTATGCAGCAGACATCCAAGCTCATATCTTGGGAACCGTTTGACCGATTGAGCCAAAGTTTTGCATGTGTATAGTTCTCACATAGCTCTTTATCATATGCGAAACTGGTGGCATCACCTGCAACTATTTTTGCTCAGCGTCGATCTGTTTGTCTGCCACGGGCTAAAATCACTCATATACATGTAGTGGTTTGACTTATCTGCCATAAATTTTGCATATGTATACAACTTGGACGGCTTTCTGGATTTTGTGGTATGGGGGGCAACCTACATACACAATTTGGCTGCAGACATCCATGCTAATATGCAACACTCAATTTTCCCTTGCCACTCAATCCATGCCTCACTTCACCCGTTCCACTCTGATTTAGGCGGATACATGTAGTCACTTGTCGACTACTCGTATTCTAGTTGTATCTGCTAAAACGAAGTTTTGCGGATACTATGTTTTTGACCAGGTTTCGCCGCCGCATTCGTTTCCAAGGAACTCCTCTGAGGCTACTGGACAGATTTTTCCGAAACTTACACAAATTATCGGGTCACATGTGAACTGGTGCCTAACCAAGTGGCCTTGACCTCTGACCTTTCCTCTCTGCCTAGCGTCCGTTTGTGCGTCTGTTTCCACACATAAACCCACATATCTCAGGAACCGTTTGACCGATCAGGAAAACATTTTTTACACAAATGTAGCCGTTGGATAGCTTTATAACATACACAAAAAAAGGTGGCGCAACCTGCAACCATGTTTGCACAGTGTCCATCTGTTCATCTGCCTTGGGTTAAAATCACTCATATCTCTGCAGTCGTTTGACTAATTCACCTAAAATTCGACATGTGTATACATCCTAGATAGCTTTCTTGATTTTATGACAGGTGGCGCCACATACATTCACGTTAACGCGGCAGACATCCAAGCTCATATCTCGGGAACTGTTTGACCAATCAGGAAAAAAAATTTCATAAATGTAGCCCTTGGATAGCTTTATAACATACATAAAAATGGTGGCACCACCTGCAGCCATTTTTGCACAGCGTCCATCTGTTTGTCTGCCTTAGGGTAAAATCACTCATATCTCTGCAGTCGTTTGACCAAATTACCTGAAATTCAGCATATGTATACATCCTAGATAGCTTTCTTGATTTTATGACAGGTGGCGCCACATACATTCACGTTAACGCTGTAGACATCCTTGCTTATATCTCAGGACTAATTCGACCAATCAGGAAAAAATTTTTTACATAAATGTAGCCCTTGGATAGCTTTATAACATACACAAAAATGGTGGCGCCACCTGCAGCCATATTTGCACAGTGTCCATCTGTTTGTCTGCCTTAGGGTAAAATCACTCATATCTCTGCAGTGGTTTGACCAAATTACCTGTAATTCGGCATGCATATACATCCTGGATAGCTTTCTTGATTTAATGACAGGTGGTGCCAGCTTCATTCACGTTCAAGATGCAGACATTAATGCTTATATCTCTGGACCCGTTTGACCAATCAGGAAAAAAAATTTTACACAAATGTAGCCCTTGGATAGTTTTATAACATACACAAAAATAGTGGCGCCAAATGCAGCCATTTTTGCACAGCGTCCGTTTGTCTGCTGTGGGATAAAATCACTTATATCTCTGCAGTGGTTTGACTTTTCCACCTGAAATTTTGCATGTGTATATGTGAAGGCCCAGATCACGATCAGGACGGATCTTAGATCTGTCCAGCCCCAATTGAGATCGCAGTACAGGCCGAACCCAAACTGCGATCACAATTCAGGCTGGCCAGATCTTAGATCTGGCCAGATTGTGATCCTGTCTTTCTTGCTTCAGGATCGCAATCTGGGCTGGACAGATCTTAGATCTGTCCAGCCTAGATTACAATCCTAAACTTGACCAGCCCATATTGCGATCCATGCTTTTTCTATCTTAGGAGTGAAACATTGGATATTTAACCTACTTATTTGGTATTGCATGGTACCTTTCCCTATAATAAATACATTTATAATACAAAAAGGCACTTTTCACTCCTTTCTATCACAGGAGTGAAACTTGGGATGTTTCTCCAACTTATTTAGTTTTGCATGGTACCATTTCTCCATATTAAATACAATTATAGGCCTAATACAAATAGGTTCATGCAAAAAATGCTGCTTGTTGAAAAAGGTAAAAAAAAAAAGAAACAATTTTAGGCAGTTGCTAAAATGCAAAGCCCATGCAAGTCATCATGCAATCCCAAGTAATTATTTTGAAATTAACCTTGAAGCTATCATCTAAATATTATACTTTCATCCATCATGTATCTTTTAAAAATTCAATATTTTTTATAAACCTTAATAGTATGTATTATATATATTTGTTACCAGTAGTTGTTCTGCTTGACTCATTGGATTTGGTCTGATTAATTAGTTACCTATTCATGGTGCCTGGAATCCTGTGATCTTTCCATGTGCTTAAATAAACTGACTGATATGATTGATAACTTTAGCAACAGATATTAAAATATAAATTGTTGTGTTCTTTGATTCATGTTTTTATAATACCTTTCACAAAATTTGTCTACTATAAACATGAAAAACATGTAATAAGTGCATAACCATGTAATTTTATGAGTGCATTGGATAATATACAATCAGTGGGTTACATGCAACAAAGTGGCCCAATTTTGTAACGTACTCTTGAAGGGTTATAGACCATTTCATGATCTTTAATGACAGAAGTCATATTTCAAACTCAAATCATTGAGATACTGTTTGATACCTTATATACCACTTTGTTTAGTGCAACCCCTTGTAACATGAATAAACAGTATTTCAGATCCACTCTTATTTCTATAGGTCTGGCAGTTGCACAGCATTTTTATGCTACTTTTATTATGCCCTTATTGAAAATGCTTAAAAAATTAGTTCTTTTTCTTGAGATGTTTGTTATCATTCACCTTGGAAGAAGTAGACTCACAGTGTTAATTTTTAAACAAAATTTTAGCAGAGAAACATGTACAGAGATCCATATTGTTTATTTGCTGCCATTGTAGACTTCCAAAGGGGAAAAGTGTGTTGATGGAGCACACTTCAAGCACTGGTGCAACCGCCATTTTCAAGGCTGAACAGATTGGTGCCAACCAACTACTATTAACTGTCTATGTGTAGTATAATTGTATTTATTTTGGGTAAATGGAACCATGCAATACTAAATGAGTTGGTAAAACATTTGATGTTTCACTCCTGTGATAGTAGAAGCATAGATCGCAATATGGGCTGGTCAAGTTTAGGATTGCAATCTTGGCTGGACAGATCTAAACTGTCCAGCCCAGATTGCGAACCTGAAGCAAGAAAGACAGGATTGCAATCTGACCGGACTAAACTGCGATCACAATCTGGGCTGGACAGATCTAAGATCTGGCCAGCCTGGATTGCAATCGCAATATGGGCTGGCCTGAACTGTGATCGCAATTTGGGCTGGACAGATCTAAGATCCGTCAAGATCGCAATCTGGGCCTTGATATATACATCTTGGATAGTTTCTCTTTCAAATTACAGGTGGTGCCACCTACAATCATGTTTACGCTGCAGAGATCCATTCTAATATGTAACACATGTTACTCACTTCACTCACATGCCTCACTTCACCCGTCCTACTCTGATTTTGGCGGATACACGGAGTCGCTTGTCGACTACCCGTATTCTAGTTATTAGCATTAATATAAATTCAGTACCTGAAATTTTGTCCAACTTTGACCATGGCACATTTTTTTCCTGTAAGTACATTTGATTTTATTTTCACAGCAGATACACATATGATTAATCTGGTATATTCTGGAATTTGAAAATAAAAGCTAATAATTAGGTTAGTTATTAAAGTTTCTTTCAGAGGCTCTATTATATTCATATGCATCTCCAGGCTGCCCACTTCTGGTCACTACAGCCCTGCCCTGGTAACCTTAATAGTGATGCAACAATGGTCCAGCACCCCTGCTGCCCGGTTGTACAGTTATTCTCAGGTCATCCCCCCACCAAGCATTTTGCAATAATGGTAATTGTTTGAACTGAATTTCTTTAATTGTAAAGCTGTTTCCACTCCAATGTACAAAAAATTTCCGAGTCATCCAGAAGATGCCATGTTGTGGTAATGAAGCATTTTTAAAGAAATTAATTTCCATTTAAATAAATCAAAATATAATTAAACACATCAAGAGGCATGATTTGATTATATATGAGCAAAATCATGGATAAATAAAGGTGAAATTTAGAATTGTAAATTCTGAATCAAGTGTTGTTTTCAGACATATATTGTTTTGCAAATTCATAAAATATATTTTATAAAAAATACATTTGTGTGCATAATTTGATGTCATCTGACCAAATTAGCTATAGTTTCTGATGCAATTTAGAATTTTGAATCAACTAAAATATTCAGATATGTTATACTGTAATCTATAGTAAAATTTATAAACTTGAAAAAAAAGTTGTAATAAAAAATAAGGATCTAATTCAAACATATGTTCATTATTCTTCTGCCTAAGTGGCGTTGGAATTTGCTTTGTTTTTCCATCTATCTGCCTGTTTTTAAATAATTAATGATTATTAACACTTTTTTTCCTTTCAGCAGTGTTAAATTAAATTTCAAATCCTGTATTTATATGCCACCATCCCCTAGACCCAGTTGTGGCTCTGTTAAATGAACAGAGCCACAGCGCTTCGCCTTCATTTACTTAGCGTTCGGTCATACATTGAGTCAAACTTTTATGTCTGACGAGAAAATTACGCTCCGTCAACTTCTTATTTCTAGGCCTACCTTGGCTTAAGATGATTATGCACCCATCGGCCAAAAAAATTTGAACTGTCGATCTATTTTAACCATGTTACAGGGTAAATACCACTTGGGGAGTACTGGATGTACGCAGACAGTTGTCAACGCTCACCTTCACCTTGGCCTCTGTTCACGTGATAGCTGACCGGCTTGCTCCCCATAGTGCTTCCCGCGTGGCGCCCATTGCAATGTCTCCTTTAATACCCAACAGCTACCAGTGCCGTGGCAGGCAGGCTAAGCTTGCCACAAGCTTAACACTGTTAGGGGCAGTGCCATAAAATGCGTTTGTAAGAAATTTTACCCAATAAATGTGTTTGTACTCACACATTTTATACAGAAAGGGAAGAACAAAACAAACAAATCTGAATGTGAACCAATTTATTTACCAATTTAAAGAAAAAAAGTTTTAACCTTTCAAGTGAAAACAGGTTTGTTAGCGTCACTGCTCCCTCACTGTCACTATGAATACGTATGAACAATAAAGATGTGTGTATATAAAAATAAATATGTAATTTATATATATATATATATATATATATATATATATATATATATATATATATATATATATATAAAACATAACTGAATGTGAACGAAAGTTTGCTCCTTAAAATTGACAAAAGGGTGTGTTTTAGGGAATGCTATTTTACCCTCATTTATATCTAATACTTATAAAAGGAATTCAGTTCACGTTTGTTCGCAGTGTTCTCTAAAACCGCGTTGTGTACAATATTGTGCCATACATCATTTTAAAGGTTATTATCCCCGCAGTGACATAGGCGATATGAAAATAAATAATTTTTAATATACACATAATTTTGAGTGATTTTTCCATTTTTTACCGAGCACAGCCGAATTACCTTCGGCAATCACCGAAATGCGTGCATCGTGGTCACTTAACCTCTAACACTAAGGACCATTGTTCATATGAATAACGCCTGCTTTCAATGAGGGATTTGACCCACGTGCGTGGTCAGTAAAAGAGAAAAACACATGTTTTTCTCGCTTTATGAAACCCAGGAGGATTAAGGACAAAACCCAATTCAAGGTCCCGAATTCAGGAACAGGGCTGGGCTGGTGATGGGGGTCTGAAAATGTGATACGGACCCACTGCATGGAGTCTCGCAGGGTCCGCTTCTGCTACTTACGATGTATGTATATTTCTGTTTCCTTCTTCAGTAACCGTTTCCTTGCAACGTACATTTAATTAATCGAATGTTTTCCTCACATCAACCTATTCTTTATACGTCCAACGATAGAAATCAGTCAAATATCAATGAAACACTGTATGCCTCCGCGTCTCATTCCGGTTCGCAATGTAAACCATCACTGACCAGGTCTTTAAGGTAAAGATACCGGTATATGATTTTTGCTACAAGCACACCGCCACAAAATAACAGTAAAAATTATTTGTACATATTGTATTCCGAGAGTATCCCACTAAAAATCTATATTTTCTTTTAACTTTTATAATAAAAAATGAGCCAACCTTCAATATCTCAGTAAATATATCTCCCGAACCGCGGTGAAAAGCCTGGTATACTGGGTTTAATTATCAGCAAAAACAACACTGTTAATTCACAACAGTGTTTCACGGGATGCTACCCGATCATCAGGTGAATGTGGTTGGAATATATATATATATATATATATATATATATATATATATATATATATAATATATTGGTTATATATATATATGTATAACTATATATAACTGTTTATGAATAACAAAAATGCATGGGAACTAATAATTTTGATGAACTGCATGTGAAGTATATATTATGGGGGGGGGGCAATAGTACACTTACAAATATTTATATATATATATATATATGCATACGTATATGTGCATATATATATATATAGATATTTATATTATATATATAACTTTGTATACTGAACTGAATGTGAACGAATAAGTTTGCTCATTAAAATTGACAAAAAGTGTGTTATGGTGAATGCTCTCTCACTGTCATATATATACAAATATTGACAATATAGATGTGTGTACATATAAATATATCTAATATATATTATATATATGTATATTATATAATATATATATATATATATATATATATATATATATATATATATATATATATTCATGCTTCGTGTCTGAAATACGCGAATCGATTAAACAATGAGGCACATTCCGACCTGGCTTAAGGAGGTGTACAGGTACAAGGGAAGTTATTGGTGAACTGACAAGAAGTTCCCAGTTCTTGGACACTAGCAAAAGGTGATATAATTTTCATTTATTAATTGCAGAGATTATGGCGTAAAACCTAAAATTATGTTCTCTAATTAATTACAGAGAATTTGGAGTCCCCCTTATAATGCATATATATATATATAAGAATATATGTATATATATAAATAAATATATATATATATATATATATATATGCACATATACGTGTACATATTTTTATATATATATATATATATATATATATATATATTTGTAAGTGTACTATTGCCCCCCCCCCCCCCCCCCCCCATAATATTAACTTCGCATGCAGTTCAGCAAAATTATTAGTTCCCATGCATTTTTGTTATACAATATAGTTATATATATACAGTGTGTATAGTTATATATATATATATATATATATATATATATATATATATTTGAGAGTAAAATAGCATTCCCTTAAAACACACCCTTCTATCAATTTTAAGGAGCAAACTTTGGTTCACATTCAGTTATTTTATATATATATATATATAAAATACATATTTATTTTTATATACACACATCTTTATTGTTTATATGTATTCATAGTGACAGTGAGAGAGCAGTGACGCTAACGAACTTGTTTTCACTTGAAAGGTTAAAACTTTTTTCTTTAAATTGGTAAATATATTGGTTCACAATCAGATTTGTTTGTTTTGTTCTTCCCTTTCTGTATAAAATGTGCGAGTACAAACAATTTTATTGGGTAAAATTGCTTACAAACGCATTTTATGGCACTGCCCCTAATGATGTTAAGCTTGTGGCACGCTTAGCCTGCCTGCCATGGCACTGGTAGCTGTTGGGTATTAAAGGAGACATTGCAATGGGCGCCACGCGGGAAGCACTATGGGGAGCAAGCCGGTCAGCTATCACGTGAACAGAGGCCAAGGTGAAGGTGAGCGTTGACAACTGTCTGCGTACATCCAATACTCCCCAAGTGGTATTTACCCTGTAACATGGTTAAAATAGATCGACAGTTCAAATTTTTTTGGCCGATGGGTGCATAATCATCTTAAGCCAAGGTAGGCCTAGAAGAAATAAGTTGACGGAGCGTAATTTTCTCGTCAGACAGAAAAGTTTGACTCAATGTATGACCGAACGCTAAGTAAATGAAGGCGAAGCGCTGTGGCTCTGTTCATTTAACAGAGCCACAACTGGGTCTACACCATCCCCCTGCCTCATTTTATTGCAACTGCATAAAATTTATTAAATAAAGAAAATATATACAAAGGTACAGAGTTGTAACTCCCACCTGTATCAGCCCCCTCACCCCCACCCAGTATCAAGTCCTTCCATCTGTGGACTGGAAACTTTATTGCAACTGTTCACATTTTGTAAAAATTGAAAAAAATGGTTTAATAAAAAAAAAAAAAAATTGGATGTAACTGAACAAATGTGTAAACTGCTTAATTGTCAACAGCTTATCAAAAAGCAACCAATGAGCATGGTAGTAGTATAGATCTTATATTCACAAACTGCCTACATACTTCAGTTTCAACGTTAGGAAACATACGGTCAAATCACAAAATATCATTTGCAACAACATCTTTAATCATAGCTACCATCCATGACCTATATTACCATACACAGGTCCTCTCAGACTATCTCCATTTGATATTATCTTAGATTTTTAACTTCAAAGTCAACTTCAGCTGAGCACAGTGACTCATGGGTCCCTTGTTTTGTATCTGTCGCACCTGTGCAAAATTATACCTCCACTCACATGGCCCTGTTATATTAAACGAACACATGTGAACCATGTATACTTGCATGCAGAATCATAACATGATGAACAGGAGGTACTAAACAGTCACTGCCCAGCATGGTTTTGCTTGTTTAAAGCAAAAAAACAGACACTTTTGTTAAGAAAATGATACACAAGGAAAAATGAAGCATGTCCTTAGCATGGTACATTCGTTTTCAGTAAAAGAGCGATATATATAATAACTGCATATAATGACTTGTTTTTAGCTCAGCTGACTTTGTCCATCAACAATATGGCTGCCCACCTGCTTATCTGTTAAGAGAACATAAATCGTAACAATTTGACCTAGAAACTTCTTCCTCAAAATAAAGGGAGGTTCTTGTAAAGTCTCCTTGGAAATCTAAAATTAGGTCACTGTGTTCTGTATTCTGTGAACTATGGGAAAAAGCATGATTTAAGTGACATGAAAGATAGACATGGCAGAAATAGTTACCGTGGGACATAGAATCTTCTAATGTTACATCCAAGGAGGTCCTGATGAAATCTTCTTTGAAACCCAAAATTATGTCAGTGTGACCTAAATTCTGCTTATGATGGGCAATAACTGTTTTCAGTGCCTCAAAGTCTGACAGGGCACAAATTTTAGCAGTTGGACTAAAAACATTCTCTCTGTAAGTCATTCCCAGCATGGTTCAAGGTTGTTTCACAAGTACTTTGCGTTAGATCTTAACATTGAAATAATATGCAGCACATTCAATACTGTCAGAATGTAAAGTTTTAATGAAATAGGCCCAACCAGTCCTGAAGAAATGTCATTAACACTTGTTCAATTTCACTACAAGTATTCTTGTTTGAGTAAAATTTTCATACATACACGGATATCTCAATAATCTCATGCTTCGCCTGTATATCAGATTCAGCTGAGCTTTATGGCCCAAATACCACTTTTTTTTATTGTCAGAAAGAAAGAGAGGACCACAGATTTAGCCATATTGCAGAACAACACCACTGTCAGCTGTGTCAGAAAGCTTTCGTGTCGGCAAGAGTCTACTACCGTCATCTTCGTTCAAAGATGCACTGTACATTGGCCCATGCTCAGTTGGCTGCTATCAACTTTATATATGGAAGGAAAGACTGTCAGCTTGCCAGCGGTAGGTCTGTTTACAGTTCTGACACCATATGACCAGATCTGGGATTAGTTCAGAATGGAATTAAAATGAGATTGGAATGGAAGGGGATACTGTATGCATTGGAATTTAATTGAATGAAAAGAAATAAAAATGAAACTAATTATACATACCACTTTACCACGATACCCCATCAAGTGTTTGTGTTGCACTACAGTAAAGTGCTTCAGTAACACAGGTTTAACTGCTCATTTGCTTGACCTTACCCTTATAGCTTGCCCTTAAAGCTATGAATGGAGTTGCCCTTTGTCACAGTGGTATATAATCCTTTGAATTACAATATATTTTGGTAGTCTAGCTAGAATACTGCCAAGATAGGTTGTTGTGCCTTGAGTGTTTCCTAACCATTAACAAAATTTCATCAAAATCCTTTCATACATTTTTTAGCTCAGCTGACTATAAGTCATCTGAACTGCAGCGATGGTCCTTTGTCCATTGTCCATTCGACCAGACATCCATTAACAAGGCATGTTTTAAAACTTTTGAACCTATAAATCTATAATTCTGCATATAGTTAGATATCCCAAAGTTCTCCTACCAAACAGAAAACTAAGTCCCTGCGAATTTGTTCTTTCAAAATATTAAGGAAAAACCATCATTTTCCATTAAAAACCAATTGTTACACTTCAGGACTCCAGACCTTGAAAACCACTGGTGTTGTTGTGTTAGCGAACTTCTGTACGTTAACCCATACTATCTCGAAAATGACAGGAGCTAGCATCACTAAATTGTATGAAAAAATTAGTCATCTAAAAGAAAATATTGGATTTTGCTCATTTTTTGGCTAACTGCATTTTCTAAGATTTTATAGGGGAAAAGTTAAAAAACCTTTAAAAAATCTTCTTCTCCAAAACTATTCAGCTAAATTGTCAAATATTTCACAGAAATGATTGCAGGAACAATCTTTCTCAAGTTTGTTTGAATGGTTCAAGTTTGAAGATTTTTGGCAGAGTTACAGAAGCTGAACTTAGTCATTTGTGAAAAGAAGCATACTAAACTTAAAATCTCAGAAACAGCTGGAGCTGTCATCACCAAATTTTATGCCAATGTATGTCACATGAGTCATATCTGAAATTGAGGTGTTGGTAGCGCCACCTACATTGATCTGTTTTTTATAAGCAAAAATGTAAGTTTAGACTCTTCTAGCTTATACACTGTTTTTTTAAGAAACTGTTAAGCTGAATGGTTTAAACTTTACAAGAATTGTTCTATGGTATTGTTCTGTCAGTTTTATAAGAATAGATTGGGTAAATGCAGCTTTAAAAAAGCAGTGTAGCCAATTGAAAAAGGCTTTCAGTGTTTGAAAACAGATTTGGCAACATGGCAAGTTTCAACATGATAAGTCAAGAGGTCAATCAGTGCACCCAGGTGCAGTCCAGACATATCACCATGGCAATTGACCTGGCTCTGCCTGGTGTCCAGATACAGTCTAGACGTATAGACTACATTGTCTAGATGTTTAGAACCTGCCAACTGTGTCAGATTTTACAATAGGTCAAGTTACGCTCTGTATCTATAAATAACTTTGGCAGACTGCCAACCATTTCAGATTTGCCAACAGGTCAAGTTTCAGTCTGTTAGAGCCAGTGGTGTGGTTACATGTTGCACTTTAGGTACCCTTGACATGGGGGAAAGCTGAGCCTCCATTGCCAGGATGCATGAATAGGTGTGATTCAATACCAAGGCTACAAGAGGAACTTGTTGTGTTGTGTATATCCATGACATATTTCAGCAGAAATGTTTGTACATATACATGTCACATATGTACTTAAAAAGTACCAGTCCAGCATGGAAGCATTATACCTGAGGTATATCCCATTGCACAGGTTCGCATTAGGCCTGTAGGCCTTGTTGTAGAATAAATTAATGCCCTTATCTCAGAAGAGATTGGCAGTATTGGCCTGCAATTGTGTATATCCATAGATCTTGGACTCCTCCATCTTGTATCCAAGACTGGTGGCACCATCTGCAATTGTTTTCCTGTGGCATCCATCCGTACATGTACTTTGGGTGAAAATTGTTCTTATCTAGGAGTGGGTCAAGTTATTGGTCTGAGATTTGGCATGTTCATCCATCTTGGAAATTTGTTGTGTACACCAGACAGGTTGCACCACCTGCTTTCAGTTTTTTTGTAGAATAAATTAATGCCTTTTTCTCAGGAGTGATTGTCAGGATCAGCCTGCAATTGTGCATATCCATAGATCTTGGACTCCTGCATCTTGTACTCAAGTCTAGTGGTGCCATCTGCAATTGTTTTCCCGTGGTGTCCATCCGTACATGTGCTTTGGGTGAAAATTGCTCATATCTCAGGAGCGGGTCGAGTTATTGGTCTGAAATTTGGCATGTTCATCCATATTGGAAAGTTTTCTAGTAAGCCAAGTTGACTATATTCAGCACTGGTGTGACATACCACTCAATCCATCTGTCACTTCACCCATACCACTCTTACTTCAGCCAAGGCATGTGTCGTCGCTTGTCAACTACCGGATTTTATAGTTGTTGCATGCATCTGTGCACATAGCCTAACATTGGTTTGAAGTATCTGTCTGAAATTTTCATGTCCATACATCTTTGATGGCTTTCTCATACACAAGACTGGTGGTGTCACTTGCAATGATTTTTGTGCTGTGTGCATGACATATTTCAGCAGTGTTTGTGTAATTGGTGCATGCACAGGGGTTCAAGATGTTCAGTGTTTGATTTGAACATATACATGTTACACATGTACTTGAAAAGTACCAGTCCAGCATGGAAGCATTATACCTGATGTATATCCCATTGCACAGGTTCACATTAGGCCTGTGGGCCTTGTTCATTTTTGGAATAAATATATCTGCATATATTTCCTATGAATATGCTATAAATTAGGTCAGTATTCCATAAATTGTTGAAGTTACCGTATTACGCCTTTAAATTTTATCATAAAAATATTTGGCCAAGAAGGGGGGGGGGGGGGGTTCTTATACAAGGGTTCAAGTTTTTTCAGCGACCTCAGGGCTGCCAAGGATAATAAACAGCAATCAGCAATACGACGTTGGTCGGACTGGCTGCTGTGATTATTGGTGGTCATGTCTATATGATTGTAATATACACTCAATAAAAAACATTTCAGTGCTTTGGTTTTGTTTGATTTTATCAATTATACATCAGATTTAGATATCCTTATAGTTAAATAATTGATAAGAAAAGGTTTGCTGCATTTATACAGGGAACGGAATCAATGTATGAAAGCCCTACAGTAGAGCCAGTGATTTTCCACCATCGCTGATGGAATTGTGGAACTGACTGACTGAAACAGAATTCCCAATCCTAAAAATATCTTTGCATTCACATGAAACATGTATGCAGTGATGTAATTGTTTATGCCGCTGACAGCATGCGGGGCTTACCCATGTAACATATTTACACATGTATAAGATGACCCCCAATTTTGAGCCTCAAATTTTGGTACAAATTATTTTTTCAGCATCTTGGAACTGCCTGCTACTGAGGATCACTATGTCAGCATAATGATTTCAAACTGATGATTGAAATGAAATTTTATAATATTTATTTCTTAAAATGGTCAGTGGTAAATTTTTTTATGATTCTACAAGTGAATAAGTAAAGTTATAAAGAAAGGTATAAAAGGAGCAGACCAAAACAGAATTTATTAAACACATAAAAAAAAGTGTATTATATAACAGTTCAAATGAATATCATAAGAGACAGCAAAGGGTCAATTTTAGGGCCCAAATTTGGGTAATAAATTGTTTTCAGCAAATGTCCAGATGGTGGCACCCACTAAGAATTAGCATGTCAAGAGAATCTGCATTACAGGGCATTAACACCTTACTCTGTAAAAAATATTTATTTCAAAGTAATGTCAGTCTTATTTTGCATATTTTGAGGGAGATCACCAAAAACACTCACTACATATCAGCGTCCATATCTACAAGTGGCTTAAGGTAAACAAGTGACAGCCCACAAAACAAAGGCTATCATGATGCTCTTCTTAACCACGCTTCCTCATTTATTACTCTGTTAATCTTAAACTGTAAAATATTATTTTTTCCATACAACTTTTACTTGTGCAATTGAACAAATTTGAATTTCTGATTTTGAATCAATTCAATTCAAATTAGGCTTATTTAATCCATCCCTACCCTGTTTCCCTAAACTTAAAATACCTCACTATAAGTCATCTGAGATATAGTCCTTTGTCCGTCGTTCATCCGGCCAGCCGGCCGGCCGTCCATTAACAGGGCACGTTTTAAAACCTTTGGACCTACAAATCCAAAATTTTGCATTACATTAGATGTCCCCAAAATCTACTACCATACCGAAAATTGGGTCATTAGGACTTCGTTCTTTTGAGAAATTAAGGAAAAACCTCCGTTTTCCATAAAAAAGCCATTGTTACACTTCAAGGCTGCCTAATATCAAAACCACTTATCTGTTTTTGATCATATTTAGTATTTATTTTCTTCCATACATTTTCTATGAACATACTAAAAATTAGGTCAGTATTGGGTATTATATTGAAGATATGGGCCCAAATATCATGCAATTTTAAAAAAATCAGAAAATATATTTACTCACCTTACATGAGAATTGCTGAAGCTGGAGACTTTTTTGTCAGGAATATAACTTTATTTAATCAAGATTCAATTGTTTACCTAAAATTAGATCTGAAATTTGCAAATTTTTCAAGTTATTAACATAAATAAAAAAATCAATACCTTAATTTTGTCCAACTTTGGCAGTGGCACGTTTTTAGCTCAGCTGACTGTAAGTCATCTGAGCTATAGCGATCACCCTTTGTCCGTCGTCCAACTGTCCGTCTGTCTGTCCGTCTGCCAGTCCGTCCGTTAACCTGGCACAAATCGTAACTGCTGGACCTAGAAACTTGTAACTTGAGATTGTAATTCTGAGAGGTCCATGAAAAGTCTCCTTGGAAACCAGAAATGAGGTCTCTGTTACCCATATCCTTCGAGCTATGGGGCCCCAAAGTACCCCCCAGAATAGTAAAAAATTTCATACCAAAACTTCCATATCTCAATAACTACATCACTGATGGTCATGATTTTTGGCATACATATTAATCATGAGATGTTCCATCAGTTCCTGCAGACTGGTGGCGCCACCTGTATTTTTCGATTTTTTACGAATTTTTTTCTCTGTTTTTGAGACCTTTAAAAATGTGAACATCTGTTAACAAGGCACAAATCGTAAAGACTGGACCTAGAATCTTCATTCTTTACACACTGAGAGACCTATGAGAGGTCTTTGAGACCTTTAAAGATATGAACATCTGTTAACAGGGCACAAATAATAAAAACTGGACCTAGAATCTTCATTCTTGACACACAGGGAGACCCATGAAAAGTCTCCATTGAAACCTAAAATTAGGTCTCTGTTACCCATATTCTTTAAGCTTTATGGCTCCAAAATACCCCCAAGAATAATGGAAAATTTGATACAAAAACTGCAATATCGCAATAACTACAACACTGATGGTCATGATTGTTGGCATACATATTGATCAAGAGGTGTTCAATCATTTCCTGCAGACTGGTGGTGCCACCTGTATTTTATAAAATTTTCACAATTTTTTTTCTCCATTTTTGAGACCTTTAAGTATGTAGTTATCTGTCAACAAGGTACAAATTGTAACGACTACACCTAGAATCTTCATTCTTGACACACAGGGAGACCCATGATAAGTCTCCATGGAAACCTGAAATAAGTTGTTTGTTACCCATATCCTTTGAGCTATGGCACTCCAAAGTACAGCTCAGAATAATGGAAAATTTGATACAAAAGCTGAAGTATCTGAACAGCTGATGCAGAGGTCACCATAATTGTTTGCATGGATATTGATCATGGAGTGTTTCATCAGTTTCTGCAGACTGGTGGCACAACCTGTATTTGTTCGGGTTTTTTTTACAAATTTTTTCTCTATTTTTGAGACCTTTAAAGATATGAACATCTGTTAACAGGGCACAAATAATTACAAGTGACCCATGGGTCATGACGCTCAGCTGACTGGGAAGAGATTCGCAAAAGGAAATTTTATAATCAGAATGGTAGTATATACCCATTCAACTGAAGCATCAAACAGATTAACCAACAGGCCAAGATTTAGTCTGTATTTATATATCTCAAAAATAGAGAAAAATGTGTAAACTTTTAAAACTAGAATACGGGTAACCGACAAGTGAATACATGTATCTGCCAAAATCGGATAGTGAGGCATGGATTGAGTGGCAAGGGGAAATAGAGTGAGGTATGTTGCATATTAGCATGGATGTCTGCAGCCTAAATGTGTATGTAGGTTGTGCCACCTACCACAAATCCAGAAAGCTGTCCAAGTTGTATACACCTGCAAAATTTTAGGCAGAAAAGTCAAACCACTACATGTAGATGAGCGATTTTTGCCCCTGGCAGACAAACAGACAAACACTGTGCAAAAATCTTTGCAGGTAACCCCTCCAGTTTTGTGTATGATAAAGACCTATGTGAGATCTAAACACATGCACAATTTTGGCCCAATCGGTCAAATGGTTCCTGAGATATGAGCTTGGATGTGTCCAGTGTTAACTAGAATGTAGGTGGCGCCACCTGTCATAAAATCAAGAAAGCTGTCCACGATGTATAAACCTGCAAAATTTTAGGCAGTTATGTCGAACCACTACAGAGAAATGAGTAATTTTAGGCCACGGCAGACTAACAGACAGACGCTGTGCAAACATTGTTACAGGTGGCGCCACCATTTTTTGTGTATGTTACAGAGCTATCAAAGGGCTACATTTGTATAAATTTTATTTCCTGATCGGTCAAACGGTTCCCGAGATATAAGCTTGGATGTCATCAGCGTGAACATGAACGTAGGTGGCGCCACCTGTCATAAAATCAAGAAAGCTATCCTGGATGTATACACATGACGAATTTCAGGTGAATTAGTCAATTCACTGCAGAGATATGAGTGATTTTAACCCAAGGCAGATGAACAGATGGACACTGTGCAAACATGGTTACAGGTGGCGCCACCATTTTTTGTGTATGTTATAAAGCAATCCAAGGGCTACATTTGTATCAATTTTATTTCCTGATCGATCAAACGGTTCCCGAGATATGAGGGTTTATGAGTGGAAAAAGACCCACAAATGGACACTGGATAGAGAGGAAAGGTCAGAGGTCAATGCAAATTGGTTAGGCACCAGTTCACATGTGACCCGATAATATGTGGAAGTTTGGGAAAAATCGGTCCATTAGTCTCCGAGGAGCTCTCTGGAAACGAACGCCGCCGCGGCGGAGGAACTCGGTCAAAAACATAGTATCCGCAAAACTTTGTTTTGGCGGATACAAAAATACACGTGGCTCCACCAGTCTGCAGAAACTATTAAAACACTTAATGGTCAATATCCATGCAAAAAATCATGGTGATCTCTGCATTAGTTGTTCAGATACTTCAGTTTTTGTATCAAATTGTCCATTATTCTGAGGGATACTTCAGAGTCCTATAGCTTGAAGGATATGGGTAACAGAGACCTAATTTCAAGTTTCCACAGGCACCTTTCATGGGCCTCCTTGCATGACAAGAATGAAGATTCTAGGTCCAGTTGTTGCGATTTGTACCCTGTTGACAGATAACCACATCTTTAAAGGTCTCAAAAAAAAGAAAAAAATTCATAAAAATTTGAAAAAAAAATAGAGGTGGCACACCCAGTCTGCAGAAACTGATGGAACAGCTCATGATCAATATGTATGCCGAAAATCATGACCATCAGTGTTGTAGTTATTGAAATACTGCAGTTTTTTAATCAAATTTTCCATTATTCTGGGGGGGGGGGGGTATTTTGGACCCATACAGCTTAAAGAATATGGGTAACAGAGACCTAATTTCAAGTTTCCATGGAGACTTTTCATGGGTCTCCCTGTGTGTCAAGAATGAAGATTCTTGGTCCAGTTTTTATGATTTGTGCCCTGTTAACAGATGTTCATATCTTTAAAGGTCTCAAAAATACAGAAAAATTTCGTAAAAAAACCGAACAAATACAGGTGGTGCCACCAGTCTGCAGAAACTTATGAAACATTCCATGATCAATATCCATGCAAACAATTATGGTTATATCTGCATTAGTTGTTCAGATACTTCAGCTTTTGTATCAAATTTTCCATTATACTGAGCTGTACTTTGGAGTGCCATAGCTCAAAGGATATAGGTAACAGAGACCAAATTTCAGGTTTCCATGGAGACTTATCATGGGTCTCCCTGTGTGTCAAGAACGAAGATTCTAGGTCCAGTCGTTACGATTTGTACCCTGTTGACAGATAACTACATCCTTAAAGGTCTCAAAAATGGAGAAAACAATTCGTGAACATTGAAAAATAAAGGTGGCGCCACCAGTCTGCACAAACTGATGAAACATCTCATGATCAATATGTATGTCGAAAATCATGACCATCAGTGATGTAGTTAATGAGATATTGAAGTTTTTGTATGAAATTTTGGACTATTCTGGGGGGTAATTTTGGGCCCCATAGCTCGAAGGATATGGGTAACAGAGACCTAATTTCTGGTTTCCATGGAGACTTTTCATAGGTCTCTCAGTGTGTCGAAAATGAAGATTCTAGGTCCAGTCGTTACGATTTGTGCCACGCTAACAGATGACAGCATCCTCAAAGGTCTCAAAAATAGAGGAAAAAATCGTAAAAAATCAAACAGTACAGGTGGCACCACCAGTCTGCAGGAACTGATCGAACATCTCATGATCAATATGTATGCCAAAAATGAAGACCATCAGTGATGTAGTTATTGAGATATTGAAGTTTTTGTATGAAATTTTTTACTATTCTGGGGGGTACTTTGGGGCCCCATAGCTCAAAGGATATGGGTAACAGAGACCTAATTTCTGGTTTCCAAGGAGATTTTTCATGGACCTCTCAGTGTGTCAAGAATTAAGATTCTAAGTCCAGTCTTTATGATTTGTGCCTTGTTAACAGATGTTCACATTTTTAAAGGTCTCAAAAATAGAGAAAAAAATTCGTAAAAAATCGAAAAATACAGGTGGCGCCACCAGTCTGCAGGAAGTGATGTAACATCTCATGATCAATATGTATGCCAAAAATCATGACCATCAGTCAAGTAGTTAATGAGATATTGAAGTTTTTGTATGAAATTTTTGACTTTTCTGGGGGGTACTTTGGGGCCACATAGCTCGAAGGATATGGGTAACAGAGACCTAATTTCTGGTTTCCAAGGAGATTTTTTATGGACCTCTCAGAATCCCAAGTTACAAGGTTCTAGGTCCAGCGGTTACGATTTGTGCCTGGTTAACGGACGGACAGACGGACAGACAGACAGACGGACGACGGACAAAGAGTGATCGCTATAGCTCAGATGACTTTCAGTCATCTGAGCTAAAAACTGGACCTAGAATCTTCATTCTTGACACACAGGGAGACCCATGAAAAGTCTCCATTGAAACCTGAAATTAGGTCTCTGTTACCCATATTCTTTAAGCTTTATGGCTCCAAAATACCCCCAAGAATAATGGAAAATTGGTACAAAAACTGCAGTATCGCAATAACTACAACACTGATGGTCATGATTTTTGGCATACATATTGATCATGAGATGTTCCATCAGTTCCTGCAGACTGGTGGCGCCACCTGTATTGTTCCATTTTTTACAATTTTTTCCTCTATTTTTGAGACCTTTAAGGATGTCGTCATTTGTCAACAGTGTACAAATTGCAACAACTGGACCTAGAATCTTCATTCTTGTCATGCAAGGAGGCCCATGAAAAGTGCCTGTGGAAACTTGAAATTAGGTCTCTGTTACCCATATCCTTCAAGCTATAGGACTCTGAAGTATTCCTCAGAATAATGGACAATTTGATACAAAAGCTGAAGTATCTGAACAACTAATGCAGAGACCATCATGATTCTTTGCATGGATATTGACCATTAAGTGTTTTTATTAGTTTCTGCAGACTGGTGGAGCCACCTGTATTTTTGTATCCGCCAAAACGAAGTTTTGCGGATACTATGTTTTTGACCGGGTTCCTCCGCCACCACCACGTTCGTTTCCAGAAAGCTCCTCTGAGAATAATGGACCGAATTTTCCGAAACTTACACCAATTATCGGGTCACATGTGAACTAGTGCCTAACCAATTTGTGTTGACCTCTGACCTTTCCTCTCTATCCAGTGTCCATTTTTGCGTCTGTTCCCACACATAAACCCTTATATCTGGGGAACCGTTTGACCGATCAGGAAATAAAATTTATACAAATGTAGCCCTTGGATTGCTTTATAACATACACAAAAATGGTGGCGCCACCTGTAACCATGTTTACACAGTGTGCATCTGTTCATCTGCCTTGGGTTAAAATCACTCATATCTCTGCAGTGAATTGACTAATTCACCTGGAAATCGGCATGCGTATACATCCAGGATAGCTTTATTGATTTTATGATAGATGGCGCCACCTACATTCACGTTAATGCTGATCACATCCAAGCTCATATCTCGGGAACCATTTGACCGATTGGGCCAAAATTTTGCATGTATATAGATCTCACATAGCTATTTATCATACGCAAAACTGGTGGCGCCACCTGCAACCATTTCACACAGCTCCTGTCTGTTTGTCTGCCATGGGATAATGTCACTCATATCTCAGCAGTGGTTTGACATATCTGCCTAAAATTTTGCAGTTTTATACATCCTGGATAGCTTTCTTGATTTTATGACAGGTGGTGCCACCTACATTCTAGTTTATGCTGCAGACATCCAAGCTCATATCTCGGGAACTGTTTGAACGATTTGGTCAAAATTTTGCATGTGTATACATCTCACATAGGTCTTTATCAAACACAAAACTGGAGGGGCCACCTGCAACCATTTTTGCACAGCGTCTGTCTGTTTGTCTGCCATGGGCTAAAATCACTCATATACATGTTATGGTTTGACTTTTCTGCCTAAAATTTGGCATATGTATACAACTTGGACAGCTTTCTGGATTTGTGGTAGGTGGCACAACCTACATACACATTTAGGCTGCAGACATCCATGCTAATATGCAACATACCTCACTCTATTTCCCCTTGCCACTCAATCCATGCCTCACTTCACCTGTTCCACTCTGATTTTGGTGGATACATGTAGTCACTTGTCGGCTACCCATATTCTAGTTTTTGAAGTTTACACATTTTTTCTCTATTTTTGAGATATATAAATACAGACTAAATCTTGGTCTGTTGGTTACCGTATTTACTCGTGTATAAGACGACCCCCTAATTTTAAACCTTAAATTTGGGTACAAATTATTTTTTAGCACCATGGACCTGTCAGCTACTGAATCACTATGTGTCATGATCATGTAAACCGATGATTAAACTGGGCTATTATAACATTTCATTCTTCAAATGTTCAGTGGTATATTTCTTTTATTAGTAAAAAGTGAAAATAGGAAAGTTAAAAGGAAATGTATGATGGAAAAGACCAAAACAGGATTTTATTAAATATATAAAAGAATGTGTATATACAATTCAAAATGATGTCATAAGAAACACCAGATAAAAATAAATTAGGCACTGAATTAAGCACTGATGCATTTATGTGGTTGCCTAAACTGACAAAACAAAATGATAAAAATTCAAAAGCTGTGATGCTATGAAAGTATTTTTAATACTATTTATAAACAATTAAATATTGTCAAAGTACTATAAATATTGCAAACTGTTAACTAAATATGAAAAACAATAAATTATAACTTGCGTGAAGGAATGTTTTTTTTTTTTTGGTTTTCAGTCAAACTTAACATACAAAAAATATGTGTTGATACAAAATTTCAAATTGATGTAGGTAAGAGATTGCATATAGACGACATTAAGCACTGAATTAAGCACTATGGTTTGCAGGCTTTGGGGCTGCAGGAATCGACAATTCAACTTGAAATCATAAATGATGACTTCAACACCTGTGATGATATTAACGTACTTACAAAGCGATTAACTGAAATAATCATCATCAAAGCACTTAACTACCGGAAAATGGCTATAAACACGTCACACTTGAAAACAAAATTACATGCAAATGTTCTTTCATCATAAATGGCTAACACACTGTTAAACTTCAGCCAAACTTCTGACAAACACTGAGTTCAGAAGCCTTCAAAGTCTGACTGATCATTAGCTGCATTAAATGTGGTGGTATCCAGGACCCTGGAAACCGCCCCATAAAAAGCTTCAGAGTAAACTGGAGAACTTCAAACCCTTGTCGGAAAAAAAATCGTGTAAAATCAATAGTGCGTTTATGACAAGGAAACTTTAAGTAATCTAAGGGAGATATAGTACTTTATTCGAATGACCAAGAAATTCAGCTAAATATTATGTTTTAGTATGTAAACAAGACTCACTTTTGAAACTTTGCAACCCTTGCGCTTGAAACTGTCTCAGAATCTGAAACAATGAACTGCGTGACCTTTGCTCGCTGATCCAACACAGCCCGTTACCACTGGTTACACAGGCGGCTGCTGGCCAGCCGTGGCAGGGGGGAAACCCAGAGCAGACATCGTTCCCCGTGTATCACCGTTTATTAGGATAATACATATTCTTCTAATCAACATTTAGAGTGGACAAACACTGTCTAAGTGGTATGTTATATGCGCATTTGATAAGAATATCTTTATTTCTTAACAAATACGACATTTTCGACGAAATATAAGAATTTAATTGTCATGTGGAATGTCTCCAGTTTCCTCAAATCGTCTTCTAGGGCTCTCGCACAGCGTAGAGTAGTAAGAGAGGACGGGTGCTAGGGCTAACTGATCATCGTCTGATGGACCAAACAAAGCCTCCCATTCGTCTGCCGCAAGCGGGTGATCGGCATCCCAGTCGCTGAAGTCTGTGACATCGTCGACGTCAATCTCATGTTCATCACCAGGCTCTGCCCACAATGCATCGTCTTCTGTTCCGTCGAGGGCTTTGCTATGCCGGTCTTGAGAAAACTGCGTTCAACCATCTCAGCAGGAATGTCATCCCAAGCGGACTTCACCCATCCTGTTACGAGTCCAAGGCCTGGTTTCTTTAGGTTTCCTTGAGCAGTTTTCTCCGCCTAACCGTCGGCCATCCACTTGAGCCAGTGCTGCTTAACGTGATCTTTGAAAGGTTTATTCAACACTACGTCGAGGGGCTGCAACACGCTTGTCAGGCTGCCAGGAATAACGGCCTGGTGAGTCCGGCATTGCTTGACAGCGGCCTTGATGGTGGGGGTCAGGTGTCCCTGGAACTGGTCCCACACGAGCAGACATCGTTTCTTCAGAAGCGTGACCGTCATCACAAGTTGATCAAAGCTGTCACTGATGAGTTGTTTACTCGTTTGTTTAACCAAACATGTGCGCTACATTAATTATATTCTGTGATAATTAATCATACTTTCTTAATGTTGTATGTTTGTCAGCGAGATTTGTTAAATATATTATTTATATTGGAACCAATTTGCTTTGATAATAATTTTTATACAACTGGTATCATGTGGAGAATGAAAATGGAATTTATTAGCTTATCGTTGAACTGGGCGTGACCGGTGTCGTTTAGGTTACCCGTCAGGACGCCTGGCGAAAGCGAAGGACGACCGCAATATTGTATATTCTTTTACCGGGGATATTTGCGGGGAGGTTACATGTCGGCCCGCTTGTGAACACAAGTCATGCATGCTACGCAGCTGGTATGACACATTTTGTAAAGTGAGAAGGACAAACATCACATGTTTCTCTTAAAATAAAACATGTGATGTGCTTCATAAACATAATATCAGACAAAATAAAGAAAATAATAAATACATTTCTTAAATAAACACGCTTGTTTGTTACCAACGCATCAGTGGGCGATACTTACAGGCAGCTTTCACAGTCAACTGAATTAGGTCTCTTTGATTTAGGCAAGCCGAGAGAAACCACCATATCAAAGGCGATTCTCACACCTGAAACCTCCACTGATCAGGTAATCCGTGCCCTTGTCCTTTTGGTGACCGTCGTCACAAGGTGATCAAAGCTGTCACTGAGTTTTTTACTCGTTTGTTTAACCAAACATGTGCGCAACATTAATTATATTCCGTGCTAATTAATCATACTTTCTTAATGTTGTATGTTTGTCAGCGAGATTTGTTAAATATATTATTTATATTGGAACCAATTTGCTTTGATAACGATTTTTATATAACTGATTTCATGTGGAGAATGAAAATGGAATTTATTAGCTTATCGTTGAACTGGGCGTGACCGGTGTCGTTTAGGTTACCCGTCTGGAGGCTTGGCGAAAGCGAAGGACGACCGCAATTTTGTATATTCTTTTTCAGTAATACGGAATATTAAACCATGACAAGATAAAAATATGTAAAAAATACGATCGACATACACGATTTAAAATTTGTAATTATTACACTGCCGACGATATGCATATCAGCGTGCCTTTTTGGGGAATGTTCATAGTTTATGGTTGGGCCGGGGGTATTTGCGGGGAGGTTACATGTCGGCCCGCTTGTGAACACAAGTCATGCATACTACACCGCTGATATGACAAATTTAGTAACGTGAGAAGGATAAACATCATACGTTCTTCTTGTAATAAAACATATGATATGCTTTATAAACATTATATCAGACACATAAAAAAAGAAAATAAATACATGTCATTACTAGAATCTGTGTACGGACGTTTTAAGGCTTGTGTTCTACTGACGCAGCACTGGTTGATATACTTACCGGTATCTTGTTTATCATTTTCGGTGAGCTTCAGGTGACTGAAAAACTTGTACCCGATAATAGGACGACCCCCCCACTAAGCCCTCCAAAATTTGGGAACCAATTTGTCGTCCTATACACGAGTAAATACGGTAATCTGTTTGATGCTTCAGTTGAATGGGTATATACTACCATTCTGATGATAAAATTTCCTTTTGCGAATCTCTTCCCAGTCAGCTGAGTGCATGACCCATGGGTCACTTGTTTATTGTACCACCAGGGTTACAGTGATTAATTTGCACATTTAATTGTGTCCACAAAGTGGTGTATTGCTATGAAAGTATGGATGTTCATCAGATAAGTAATTCCTTACTTCAGAAGAGTAAAAACTTCACCAGGTGTGAAATTAACCATTAATTCCAGTAATAAATTATAGCTGAGATTGTAATTAGCATAATGATATTGTTTGTCCCTCATTCAACCCACAGTGTGTATACTTTATTTGAAAAGATGTTTTTATTTTATCATATTTACTGAATCTTTTATTTTAAGCATGTACTGAAAACTCCAATGTGCAAAACTTTTTAATAGTGATTTAAGGAATAATCTTGTAGATGCCATGTTATGGCATTATTTTCTTTTTAATTCAGTTTAAACATTTGTGATTTAAAAATAATAAAATATATGTATATGCATAATATAACCCAATATGAGCTTCACTCTGGATATATAATGATTGCAACTTAGAATTCTAATATTTTAACTTATATTTTCAGTTTTTATGCCCCCGCCACAAAGTGGCCGGGGCATATAGTTTTACCCATGTCCGTCATTCCGTCCTTCCATCATTCCGAAATCAAACAGTTGTACGGACTTTTTTTTCGCAATGCCTGCAGATATTGGCCTGATTTTTGGTGTGTGGGCAGATATAGACCAGTTACAGATCGAGATCGCGTTTCGTCCTGGTTGACCTACTTTTGACTGTTTTACGGCTCCTAAACTTAGAAAATTTCATTAAAAATAGAAATTTCATGACAAATACACATGTACGGACTTTTTTTCACAATGCCTGCAGATATTGGCCTGATTTTTGGTATGTAGGCAGATAATGACCAGTTACAGATCGAGTTTGCTTTTTGTCCCAGTTGACCTACTTTTGACCGTTTTACGGCTCCTAAACTTAGAAAATTTCATGAAAAATAGAAATTTTCATGACAAATACACATGTACGGATCTTTTTCGCAATGCCTGCAGATATTGGCCTGATTTTATGTGTGTGTGCAGATATTGACCAGTTACAGATCGAGTTCGTGTTTCGTCCCGGTTGACCTACTTTTGAACGTTTTAAGCCTCCTGAACATAGAAAATTTCACGTAAAATATAAATTTTCATGACAAATACACTTGTACAGACTTTTCTTCACAATACCTGCAGATATTGGCCTGATTTTTGATGTGTGGGCAGATAATGACCAGTTACAGATCGAGTTCACGTTTTGTCCCAGTTGACCTACTTTTGACTGTTTTACGGCTCCTAAACTTAGAAAATTTCATGAAAAATAGGAATTTTCATGACAAATATACATGTACGGACTTTTTTTCGCAATGCCTGCAGATATTGGCCTGATTTTTTGTGTGTGGGCAGATAATGACCAGTTACAGATCGAGTTCGCGTTTCGTCCCGGTTGACCTACTTTTGAAAGTTTTACGCCTCCTGAACATAGAAAATTTCATGAAAAATAGAAATTTTCATGACAAATACACATGTACGGACCTTTTTCGCAATGCCTGCAGATATTGGCCTGATTTTTGGTGTGTTGGCAGATATTGACCAGTTACAGATTGACTTCGCGTTTCGTCCCAGTTGGCCTACTTTTGATTGTTTTACAGCTCCTGAACATAGAAAATATCACGTAAAATATAAATTTTCATGACAAATACACTTGTACAGACTTTTCTTCACAATACCTGCAGATATTGGCCTGATTTTTGGTGTGTGGGCAGATAATGACCAGTTACAGATCGAGTTCACGTTTTGTCCCAGTTGACCTACTTTTGACCGTTTGACAGTGCTCTAACATAGAAAATTCATAAAAAAGTGCACATGTATGGACTTTTTTTCGCAGTGCCTGCAGATGGGGGCCTGATTTTTGGTGTGTAGGCAGATAATGACCAGTTACAGATCAAGTTCTTGTTTTGTCCCAGTTGACCTACTTTTGACCATTTGACTGCTCCTGAACATAGAAAGTTTCATGAAAAGTAGAAATTTTCATAACAAATGCATATGTACTGACTTTTTTCCCCAATGCCTACAGATACCACCCTGATTTTTTGTGTGTGGGCAGATAATGACAGTTACAGATTGAGTTTGCGTTTCGTCCCGGTTGACCTACTTTTGACCGTTTTACGGCTCCTAAACTTGGAAAATTTCATGAAAAATAGAAATTTCATGACAAATACACGTGTACAGACTTTTTTTCGCAATGCCTGCAGATATTGGCCTGATTTTTGGTGTGTGGGTAGATATTGACCAGTTACAGATTGACTTCGCGTTTCGTCCCAGTTGGCCTACTTTTGATTGTTTTACAGCTCCTGAAAATAGAAAATATCACGAAAAATATAAATTTTCATGACAAATACACTTGTACAGACTTTTCTTCAAAATACCTACAGATATTGGCCTGATTTTTGGTGTGTGGGCAGATAATGACCAGTTACAGATCGAGTTCACGTTTTGTCCCAGTTGACCTACTTTTGACCGTTTGACAGTGCTCTAACATAGAAAATTTCATAAAAAAAGTGCACATGTATGGACTTTTTTTTCACAATGCCTGCATATACTGGCATGATTTTTGGTGTGTTGCTTGATAATGACCTGTTACGGAACGAGTTTGCATTTTGCCCTTGTTGACCTACTTTTGACCATATGACACCTCCTGAACTTAAAAAATTTTTTAAAATTTTACAAATGTTTCTTATTTGCCCCAGGCGGGGGCATTCGTGTCGTTCCGACACATCTAGTTTTTATTAAAAATTTATAAAACTTGTAAATAAAATATGAATCAGAAATTCATTAATGGAAAAAGTGGATATACTAAAAAAATTGGCTTATAATTAAACTTTAATGCATTATTCCCTTGAAAGTGAAATAAAGGTATTAGTCCATTGTGTCCACTTGCCTGCCCATCTGTAAATTTTTCATATGCATCACAGTATCTCAAAACTTTTACTGTTTTTCTTCATGACAGTCTTGTCAGAGTATTAGTTTGCAATCATATATTTAGAACTTTACTATAACCAAGTAGGAGGGCCCCTTTCCTCTTAGCTTCTCATATGCTTATATGAAAAATGAAAATGAAAAACATTACAATAGAATATTTTGCAAATTTTGCATTTGCAAAAACTTCAAACTTAAGCTAAGCGCCGTGACCCATGGGTCCCTTATTATACCATACATAGGTAAATAAAAATGATATTATTCATATAATGTATATCAGCTGTTTTTCAGAATGTTTTGTCATCTACATCTTTAAATTTAAATAGTTTAATTTAGCAACCTACATCTGCAGAATACTTTGGAATACTGGTGGAATAATCCAGTGTTCAGTGTATAGTATATTCAAGAATGACACTTTTAACAAACCTGTGAGGTTCTGGAATGGTGTGGCGTTGTGCGTCAGCCCTCTTCTGTACATTTACCCATACTATCTCAAAAATGGCAGGAGCTAGCATCAGTTAACTTATGCAAAAACTCAAACATCTAAAAAACTCTATTAGATTTTGCTTATTATTGGCTATTTGCATTTACTTAGATTTTATAGAGAAAAAGCTAAAAAAGCTCTACAAATCTTCTGCTGAACTGTCAAGCCAAATCATTTAATATTTAGTAGAAATAATCCCTGACACAATCTTTCTCAGGTTTGTACAAATGGTTCCAGTTCAGTGAATTACGGCCTAGTTACAGAAAGCAACTGCCTTTCTCACCTAAGCCTTGTCAGCCCAGTACATCAAACTCAACAGACGTTTGATGTATTGGCCTGATATTTTAACCTGTCTATACCTCTTTAATGGTTTTCTCGTTCAGAAGACCGGTGTTTCCACCTACAAAGACTTTTCCACAGTGTATGTGCCTGCTTATTTCTCCAGAGGGATTTGATATATGAGCCTGAAATTGGGGAAATCCATATATATTGTATAGTATTGTTGTATACTAGACTGTCAGCGCTACCTACAATAATTTTTACGCAGTGTATGTCCCTGCATATTTATCATGAGGGGGTTTGATATATCAGCCTGAAATTGTACATATACAAGACTGGTGGTGCCACCTACAATAATTTTTGTGTTGTTCACCCATGCCAGAATTTCATCAGTGAAGTTTGTGTGATTGGTTCTTGTTCAAAATGTTTAGTAATTGCATTATTCTTATACATGTTACACATGGACTTGAAAAGTAATGGTCCAGCATTGAATCATTATACCTGATGTATATCCCATTGCACAGGTTTGCATTAGGCCTGTAGGCCTTGTTTTCAAATGGTAGAACAACTGTTTCAAAACAGTGGTCATAATGGTTACAACAAAACCAGAAAGGAATTCTCTGGGTCATAATACCCAAGAATTCATGTATTGATTGACCCTCTGTCAAATGTTTAGGTTATCATGGCATTTTTACTATTTTAGTGTTATTTTGCGGGCCATTTTAATTTATAAAAATTCGCTAAATTTTCCCAAGGTCCAACCAACATATTTTTCACACCTTATATATGGGCAAACAAAATCCACAAAGAAAAAACTTAAGACCCTAATACAAGGTTGAGTGTAATGATTACACTGTCACTTATGAACCACTCAATATATTTTCATGGAATTTGATATGTGAAATGTTTCTGGAAAAATGTTGGAAGTGTTCGGAATCCGTTGATCTTGACCTTCATTTTCAAGATTAAATCAGCAAGGAAGAGAAAATATTTTTGAATGCTGTGACCTTTAAAGTAGTCTGTTTTTCCCCCTCCAATTTGGGGATGGGAGGCCCATAGTGAGAGGAGACATTCTAGTTAGTTCAAAGATTTGTCTGGAATATTCATGTTGAATAAATTGTTCAGTATATAGCTAAGTGTTGTCACTCGTGTCTCTTGTTTGTAATCTCATACTTTTTTTCAATACAGCTGAAGACTTGTCTTCTGTGGACGTGACTGCAGCTCTGCTAGAGCCACCTCAGTTAACTGTTGAGGACAAGAACGGTTCATCTGTCAAGCATTTCTACTACCCCAACCAGCAGTTCTCCTTACTGCATAGTCTCACCAGCAGTTCTGGTCGCAGGTTAGAACCAGTCTACACTAGCAGGAGCACTTCATTAACAGACAATAGATGTCGCACAGCTGCCCAGGTACCCATTAATCAGATGAAGAGGATGCTTCCAGCATGTACAAACTCGCGTGAACAAAACCAGGTTGAACAGTTTTTTGATACAGGCAAAACAAGGTACAGGTTAAAACCTATTGATCCTTGTACCACAAAACCAAACAGTTCATCTGCCACAGGACTTTTAGATAACAAACAGATAAAAAATGAAGCTGGTTTGACAGAAACGTGTGATTCCCAAGAGCTGAATGACTTTTTTCCAAGTGGACTTATTGCTTTGCAGACACCCATAGAGGATTATGGGAAACCTGATGAAAGTCAACAAGAAGATGAAGATGAAACGTACACTGCTCACAAAGACATGGAAACTGCAGAGAACACCTCTGCCATTAATGATTCATTTGCTTTGATGGACATGTATCCAAACACGCCCACAGAACCACTAGGACATATATTAGCAGCTGATGCAGTATTACAGGGATACCTTCCCCAAAGAGAAGCTTGTAATCCAAACCTCAGTGCAGTCGAAATCTTAGGAAATGTGCGGTCCAGCTCAGAGCAGACGTTTGGTGTTCAGCTGGTGCCTATAACCTCAGTGTCAAGTTCTTGTTCATTAATAGAATCAGTAGGATCTGTTCAGGAAACAGGACAGAAGACTGTGAAACCTGTGGCTCAGCTACTAAGTGTACCTGCAGATTGCGATGAGCTCCTGAAACACTTTGAAGAAGAAGCACAGGGGTTCACTGTGTAACTGAAACATATTGATGTACCTTTATTTTAATTGACATTTTCCTATTGTAGTATTTCATAGGAAGAAAAGCATGGCATACATGTTTTGTTTCACTACCTGTAACAGTATTTTAAATGTTACTAGATGCCTCCAAATCATTAGTGACTTGTGTTAGATCAGTCCATTTGTTATTCACTATGCACACATGTTTAGAATGTCACTGTAAGTGGCTAGTGTTCATGTTCAGGTTTGTGGTTGTAACTGTTAGTTGAAGTAATAAATTCATAAGGTCCATGGGTTATACAGAAAACTATATATTTCAGTTCTTTTCTGGAAGCCTGTCTTAAATATCATTTGAGTCTTTCACTGTACACATTCCAATGGAAAAGAAAGAGATAAATCCGTAGTTTTGCGTATATACTTCCTTTTTTTTGTAATGGCAAGTGTCTCCTGTGGTATTAAGAGTTGCCATTAGTGCTGACTAGATTACCTTCCTATTATTAGGCCATGTTTGATGGAAATCTGCAACAGTTATTAGTCATGTCAGCTGGTTTGAAAGCTTCAGATTTCAGGCAGGCACTGGACAAATATTTGAAGATTTTCAGGGGATACATTTTGAATGTTGCCTTTCTGTAAACAGTTTATTTCTCAAGGAATTAGCTTTTTTATGTCCAGACATAAAGATTTTCTCCAACTAATACCAGGTTCTGCTGCTTAAGTTTTGAAGTGTTGGATTTTATTTTGCATTTTTATTTATGTTTCTTGATTTATTATTTACTCTGGTTAAGAGATATACATAGTTTAATAAAAGATCTGCCTTTTCTAGTAGATGGAAATGGAGTGGTTAATTTACTCAAAGCAGTTGTTTGGATGCACCAGTAATTGTCTCATTGTTTAGAAACAAGCATTCTGTCATTCTTGGTTCTAACAATTATCTTTTGTTGCTGTGGTCACAACTGTTTATTTTTTTTCATATATGTTTATGTTTTCTGTTGTTTTAGTCAGCTGAGGATTAGCAGATAAGTAATTAGTACATCATGCAGTAAATTGTTAAAAGAAAACAGGAATTTAACTAAGAATGACAAAATATTTTGTTTTATTAATGGATCGTTCAAGCGTCCCTGTTTTGTGCATCTGTTACAGAAAAGCCAGTAGGAGAGGGTACCAACAGTCATTTTTCTTTAATAAAGTCTGTTTAAATATGTTGCCTTTATTTGTTAACTGTTCAACTTCTCTCAGCAGTGACAGGAAGACTACTTATTTCAAACAAACTGTCTGATTAAGCCCTGTCATATTTATGCCCCCCCCCCCCCCCAGGAGACATGTTGTTTTCAGTGCCGTCATCGTCTGTAGAAAATCTTGTGAACGCGACAATTTTTGAAGGGCTGCATATTTTCCGCCAAAATTTTAAACACTCATTCTTCCAAAAATCAATTGTTTCTACCAAGTTCACGGACGAGTTGGAAACCTACTGATCTTGACCTTCATCTTTAAGGTCAAAACTACAGAAATGTTAAATTTTTGTGAACCTCATAACTTTGAAGTATTTATCATTTTGTCCTGAAATTTGGTACACCAGTTGTTCCTACCAAGTTCTCAGAGGAGTTGGAAACCCAGTGACCAGGATCTTCAAGGTAAAATCGGCCGAATTATAGTTATTGTCTTGTGAACGCAATAACTTTTGAAGTGCTGCATATTTTCCTCCCAAAATTTTAAACATTCATTGTTCCTACCAAAATCTTGGACGAGCTCGAAACCAGGTGACCTTGACTTTCATCTTCAAGTTCAAATTTGCCAAAATGTAAAATATTTTTTAACCCCACAACTTTTTGAAGTATTTATATTTTCTCCTCAAATTTGGTACACCAATTGTTCCTACCAAGGTCTCGAGCGAGTTCGAAACCCGGTGACCTTGACCAGGATCATCAGGGTCAAATCGGCCGAATTATAGTTTTTGTATTGTGAGCGCGATAACTTTTGAAGGGCTGCATATTTTCCTCCAAAATTTTAAACACTCCTTGTCCCTACCAAAATCTCAGAGGAGTTCGAAACCAGGTGACTTTTACTTTCATCTTCAAGGTCAGATCTGCTGAAATGTAAAGTTTTTGTGAACCCCATGACTTTTGAAGTATTTCACATTTTGTCCTCGAATTTGACTCACCAGTTCTTTCTGCTAAAATCTCATCGGTGTTCGAAAAGTGGTGACCTTGACCATCAAGGTCAAATCTGCTGAAATCTAGAATCACTGTTTTGAGTACATATGTTACCCTTAATGTTTTGGGATGGCCCATAGGGGGAGACGTATATCTGTTTTTGCGCTGCAATAACAAAGCCATTCTAGTTTATCAAATATAAACACTTTATTATTTGGAAATCGCACTGTTTTCACTTTAAAAGATGAGCTTTAGCTTGGTGCACTGTTTATCAAAGGTAAAGATAACCTTGTACTTCTTATGTGTCAGGCTGACCATCTGTGAGATCGTTACATTTTACAACAACAGATTCAGTGGCCTTTATTATGCTGTTGTCCACTTTACTTCAGATGTTATTGGTCCAAAACATCAGATTTGGCCTTAAAAAGGGTCTTAGCTCTGCAGATCTGACCAGTATTAGATCTGAACCTTGGTGCTGGATCCTTCGAATCTGGTACCTGGAAACTTCTACCGAAAGGCAGATTAATTACAGAAAAAGAGCGATATCAAACGTATGAAGCAGATCTAGCACATGATTTACAGGATTGAAAATGCTCTTCCTGCTACAGAGATAACTGATAAACGTATGATAAACGTTAATGCTAAATTCACATATAATTATATGTGTATGACCCGTATATGTATGATATCCGTGACACTTTGTCCTACTGTGCAGACAGAGAGATATCATGCCACACCTACATCGTCTCACAGGACCAAACCCAGGCCTTAGGCTCTCCCTCTTAGATTTGTTACAGCGAATAGGTCGTCATCACACGGTTAAGATAACACACAGACCCATTAATTTGTCATTCCCCTAAACCCATTCTGGACATTTATGCCACGCAGGCCCAACCTTACGCCTTATGCGTATGGCCAAATATATAGACCTATACAAAAATGTCGAATATTTCTGAACGTGTAAATTAATTTTCTCATTAATTTTTAATTAATTATTAATAATAAAGTTTTTATCTCTGAGTGTACTGACTGTATAATTGAAAATAATATTTACCACTTGCTCGACCGAAATTCCCATTTCAACATGAATTTAAAAATAATTGCGCAACCTCTTGTTTCAAGAGAACGGATGCCATTGTAACTGCTGCATTTCAAGTTAAATTAAAGTTTGAATCACTAGTTAAGTTTGATTTATATTTCATTTTCAAATCTGCCAATATGATTTTGAACAGTCTGCGCACAGCTATGAAACTTCTGTTGAAATGCAAAACGTTGAACTTCAAATAATACTATGATAATAATACAAAACACAAATGAAAAAGTTATTGTTCCATGATTTTTTTTCTATATTTACACGGATTTTTATTGGTAATGAACAGCTTGTCCTGGATAATGTAGCTAATTTGTGTTGATATCGCTTACACAGCTAACTTACATTCAGGGGCGTAAATATAAGGGGGGGGGGGGGGCTAGGGGGGATGATCAATGTAATTATCCCTCCCCCCTTTCGGAGAATAACTTTAATATATTGAAAATAATATATTAATAATTAGAATTTACCCTAAAAATTTACATCTTAACCTGGTTTAAAAGTCTGTTTTGTCCCCGATTGTAAATTAAAATAGTGGACTAGCGGCGATTGAAATCCCTTTTGATAAAAATATAACCCCCCCCCCCCCCCAGGAAATTTACAGATTATATAAAAAGAAGTCTGGTTTAAATGAAAAAACCTTGGAGCTAAAATTTTTTTATAAATATCTGTTTAAATCAAATAAATTTGATTAAAATAAAAATAATTCTGTTTTTATATTTTTATTACATAATTTTAAAATAGTGGACAAGGAAACAACACTTCTATGTTGTACAGTATTTCATATATATCAAATAGGTAACGTACTAATGAACCTGTCTGGTTAAAAATATTCCAGCTCTTTTGTGTTGAAGGTGAAAAGAAGCCATTCTTGTCCAATGCGAACGACAAAAAATGGAACGTTCCATTTTTTTCGTTCGGATAGCATCGTTCGGATTAGGTGTGTATGCACCAACATAAAATAGTGTTTTATGTTTTTCGTTCACACCGGCCCGCCTCCAGAGAGTTGTAATAATGTAATGCTGCCAAAGATTGTATTATGCTCTGTCTGCTCACAGACATCACATTCTCTCAGGTTCATGACCCAAGATCCACATGAAAATTTAAATTTCACGCAGTTCCATCCCCAGACCATCCATGCAGACCCGATGCGGCAAGGCCTCACTGTAAAGGGTAAAGGCTGTAGTCGCCCTGCAACTGACTATATGTTACCTTTATTTAAAGAATCTAAAGGCCTATATATAAAACTCAAGAGTATATGAGATCTCATATTGTGTATCAATTGATTTTTTTTTAGCTCAGCTGACTATGAGTCATCTGAGCTATAGTCGTGGTACATTGTCCGTCCGTCTGTCCGTCCGTCCGTAGATGTGGCACGTTTTGAAACTGCAAGACCTAGGAATCCAAAATTCGGCATAATGTTAGATGTTCCCAAGATCTCCTATACCAAGCCAAAAACTGGGTCTTTGCGAATTCGTTCCTTTGAGAAATTAAGGAAAAACCTCAATTTTTTTTTAATTAAAAACCTATTTTCACACTTCAGGACTGCCTAATATCAAAACATTCATCTGTTTTTCCTCATATTTACCATAAATATTCCTCTTATTTAGTTCCTATGTACATGCCAAAAATTAGGTCTGTATTATACATAATTTAAAAAAAGATATGGGCCCAAACATTTCGCACTTTGTAAAAAATCAGGAAAAATATTTGGTCACTTAACACCAAAAAAAATGTTGAAGCTAGGGACTTTTTCTCAGTAATATAACTTTAATTAATCAAAATTTAATTGTATACCTAAAATTAGATCAAAATATTTAAAAAATTTTTAAATATTGGCAAAAATATAAAATTGGTACCTTAAATTTTGCCCAAATTTGACCATGGCACGTTTATTTTTCTCTTTAGTATATTTAATTTATTTTTCACAGCCGGGATACATGTGGATTTAATCTGTTGAATTCTGAAATTTGAAATTAAAAGCTGAAAAATTATTCTAATTATTGAAGTTTTCCAGATGCTCTAATGTATTTGCATTTTGTATATCCAAGACCCCACTCTTGCTCACTAAAGCCTTTCCTAGGTAACCTTATTAGTGATGCGCAGCACTGGCAGAACACCCCTGCTGTAATAAAGATACACTTATTCTCATGGGATCTACCCTAACCCCCCCCACCACCACCATCACCAATTATATTGCAATACATGGTTTGGTCAACTGTATTTCTTTAAATGTAAAGCTGTTTTTGATCCAATGTGAGATGCCACGTTGTTCTGATGTAGCATTTTTAAGAAATTATTTCCTTTTAAATATTTAAACAAAATATAATTTAACCCATCAGTAGGCATAATTTGATAATATATGAAACAAATCATGGATAAATGAAGGTGCAATTTAAAATTGTGAATTCTGGAGTGTTATTTTCATATATGTATTGCTTTGCAAATTTAAAAATATATTTTATATAAAAAATATATATATCTGTGTGTATAATGTAATGTTACCTGACTAAATTAAGTATAAATGCAATTTAGATTTGTGAATCAATTTAAATATTCATATATATGATATACTGTAAATATATAGTAAAATTTATAAACTTAAAAAAAATGACTTAACAAAAGAAAATGAGGACCTAATGCAAATATTTGTTCATTATTTTCCTGTCTCAGTAGAATGGAAATTAAAGTTATTTGCTTTGTTTTCCATCTCTCTGCCTGTTTTTTAATATTTAAAAATAATTTCATTTAAATTAAAATTTATCCTTTACGTATATGCAGAGGTGTTGTAACTCCCACCAGTCCCTGTAAGCACCATTGAATTTAATTCCGTATTCTGTATTTATATCCAAAGGTGTTGTAACTCCTCCTCCCCCCCCCCCCCCCCCCGGTCATTGAGCCCTAGTTCCTGAGCACTGAAGATAGTATTTTTATTGCAACTTCAAAAAATCTATGGTGATGCAGTCATTACTGTCACAATCAGCTGAGCGCCGTGACCCATGGGTCCCTTGTTTTTATTTTAATTTTGTATTAAAGTTATGTTATAACTTTGGTTATCATTGTGGCTATTCTTTTTTCCCCCATGACAAAGAGTCAATGGTGATGCAGTCATTACTGTCACAATCAGCTGAGCGACGTGACCCATGGGTCCCTTGTTTTTATTTTGATTTTGTATTAAAGTTATGTTATAACTTTGGTTATCATTGTGGCTATTCTTTTTCCCCCATGACATACAGGCTTAAAATCCTGTACTCGGGTTCAAATTTTTTAGTACTTGCTTTGTACATGTACATGTCAAACATACACGAATTTGAAAAGTAATCAAGTACTTTTCCAATAATGGTCAGGCATGTTAAATATCATATTAGCATTATAACTGATGTATATCCCATTGCACAGGTTCGCATTAGGCCTGTAAGCCTGATTCTTGATCTCACAAGGATTTGCAGAGGATTTTATTTTGCGTTGTATGCGAGAGCCAGAATTGTATGAATGAGGGCACTTTTAGACAGATGCGAATAAATGGACTCTTTGATGAAAGTTAAAGCCTATTAAGGTAGTGGTATATATTAAATGGATATATAAATACATTTGTATATGTAAAACTGTATTTAGTTGAAAGATAAAACCATATATTAGCCGTCGGTATACTTCTATTATGCGAAATTAATTGAAAGCTCAAATATAATTAACAACGTATAGGCCATGATCTATTTGTAGGCCTATAACGTTAACTGCCCAAAGGCTTTGGGGTATTTATTTCTATTTGTTTTTGGTTTTAAAAAACTAAATCACTTTTGTTTGCTTTTCAGTGCCAGTTATCAGATGCCCTGCTTAATCATAATAAAAAAAAATGTCTCGGACAACGACTTTTTGCTTCTGATGTATCATACTCTGATATATAACAGCAGTTGTGTGCAACTTAAGACCCTACTAATATTTGTTATACTATTCATGGACATTTTCTTATTTCTTAATATATTTTTCCAATCTGTTGGTACTTTTTTTATTTTTTTTTAAATTCTCTATGTATATAAAGTATTTTACTTTTATGTAATTAATGACTGAGCGAGCAGTGTTGATCTGTATCTTGTCTACGTCTAAACAAGAAACGCTGGTCAAGAAATATATCAGTTTACTTTAAAGGATATTTATAAAATGAAATACATTTATAAAGGCAGTTAAAAATAAACAGAAGCAAAGAAAAGACAGTTGCTAAAATTTGATGCGTGTTTGATAAGCTGTGGCCGGTAGAAACTATTCGTCATAAATCGGCCTGCTTGCAAAACCCCGTCATGATCACGCAATACTTGTCATACCAACCATCTGATTTGTTAGGATTCGTGCGTTAGGCAACATCAGTTGCAATTCCCATTAAATAGGCCCGCATCATTTGCTTTATATACTAACGGTGCGACCGTGACCGTAGCTGTAAAATTATAACCACCGCAAGTGACATGGTGTCAGTGAATATTTTCCCGCCAAAACAGTCATGAATGAAGTCACATTGGTGAATTTTTACTACGACCTCTTATTGGCTGTCTGATTATGACACGTGACCGCTTCGCCAGGCACAAGGACGTTTGCGTGCATGGGAAACCCGTGTTTATGCAAATCAAGGCGTCACATGGTTTAAATACCAACATAGGACGTTTGACAGTGTGCATGTCGAGAAAACTTTCATTTAATGCGATACCGACGAGATTCCGCTTTATCTGTAATCAAAGGAGAACCATTTCTAATTGCTCAATATTTTTTCAGGTTGTTTCGCCCGAGTAACTAAACTTGGTAGCGTTTCCCCGGCAGTTTTTCTCCTCTCGTGCACGAGTGTACCGATCGTTCCACGTGTATGGGCACAATCAGGGTAATTTTTAAGGCCCAAATTAAACGATCGGCAACGTCTCTAATACATTTCATTATGAAATTAAGTGCATTTAAGAATGTAAAGAAGAGCTATTTTCTAGCACATTAAGGCAGGTTTTTACGGGCCCAAGTGCGCTTGTGGCAGATCATATAAAAAAGTAATTTGCAGATTATTCAAATAGTTTTCCAGTCGCTGTTTGTAAAACGAAAAAACTAAAAAAAATGCCTTATTCCTATGGTATCTGGTTTGTCACAGGGAGAGCTGTGTCAGGTCTTGTTAAATTTATGACATCTTTCCACTGTATCCATTGGGTCCATAACATGTTTTAATTGCAGGAGATTCATGCCTAAGGTTTTTGTTCCTCATACATTTATCTAAATACATTTTGTGTCCACATTTTACATTCCCGTGCAATTCCGTACAATGGGGGGGGGGGGGGGGGGGGGGGGTGCGGCTTCACAGACAAGGCACGTGTGTTAATTAAATCACGCTCCACGAAATGAAAAACTTCGGCACCACTGCTCTCATATGGTTTGCAAACCCCAAACACAAAGCGTGTAACAACCTGCTGATTGCATCCCCTTTGTAGAACTTCTGTCTCCCTCTCTGTCGCCGACATGTACAGGATTAAAGTCACAGCTTAACAACTGGTGATAACTTTTATATACGGCTTACGCAAAGTCATTTCCTTCTGTGTAGGCACGGCAATCGTTTGACAGAAAGTACCATCATATTTGTGTACACATATGCGTAAAGGCCTACTTGTTTATGTGTATATTTGTCTATCTTTTTGTCTCCGCCTGGATGATATGCGTTTATCCCCGTTGGTGTGTGTTGTATGTATGTGCTCGTGTTAGTGTATTTGTGTGCTTCTTCACAAAATACCTAAAGCAATCGTGAAGAGAATCTCATGAAATTTTCAGGGCTTTTCGGGAATGGACCAGTGAAGAATCAATTTGATTTTGGTGTGCATCGGGCACATGATCCGGATTCGAAAACGTCATCAATGAATACGTGTATTTACAAATGTACAATCACTTATGCACGAATGAACCCTCGAATGTGGGCCGAATAAGTGAATGCAAACACGGTTTGTGGGGGCCTGGGGCGCATCCCACAATGGGGCTCCCCAACATGACGATCCGAAGGATTACATTCCATACAATGCAGATTAGTTAATATATGTATCTCATCTCTTATTTTTCAGATGGATTCTCTGCATCTCGCATTTTAGGAATAAATATATTGACATGATATCAGTGAGGTTTTCGAGCGTCGCGATGTTTCGGAGTTCATCATTTTGGATGGAACACTTGTGAACATAGGAACAATACATTTACTTAAGGGACTGGTGTACCTTTGAATCATTCACCTGTTTACCTGCCATTCAAAAATCGTATAAGACACTGAAGATCAACTGCTGTTTTTCTGTTGTATTTTGCAACGACTTGATATATTTTGTTTTGTGAAGCAGCCAAGTATTAATTTTATAATATAGATTTATTGCACAGGAGACTCTGGGATCAAAAGAGGTTACCATGTTCATAAAAAGAGGCAAACAGTTCGTGAGTTATGTACTCTTGATGAATACCATATATGAAAACCAAAAAGAAGAGCACACTCTGGGGCACTTTGGATGTGCATATTTTAGCCTTTCATGTTTGTCCGGATGAGAGAGACAGTATGAGGTATGCAATTCCATTGTTTGTATACACCAAGAACACTCTTAAATCCTTGCCGCAAACAACATTTGCCTTAAGCACCATGGAACCAAGATGAACGAATCCAACTGACTTGAATTGATAAGTATGAATGTTGGGAAACGGCTCAGAATTGGGAGGTGTTCACTAACTCCTTATCACAAATGCCAAAATATATTAGTCAGCTGCATACATATATAGTGTACTGATGCATGCTTTCTTGCAGTTGTTTCTATCCACAGTGTTCACAAAAGGATCTATGAAAATGAAGTAAGAGATGACACGTGTTTCATTTAAACCCCGTGTTTTCATTTGATCTGGAAGGATGTGTCATATCATATATGAGGATAAAACTCAACTAGCGAAATGACTTTTCAGTTTTGGTCCTTGTAATTACCCACTTTCTATAACAAATGATTTTTTAGACAGAATTTATCAAAAACATATGGTATGACATAATTAACTTTTCTTGTAAAATAACCTGCATCGAAGGTTCCATAAAGAACCTTACACTAGGGGACCCACCCAGAAATGGTAAAGGTTCCCACTCAGTCCATCATGGAGAACCTTGAAAGCGCCCTCTATGAACCTTTGAAGAGATTCCAGGTGGAACCTGTGATATTTCAGAAAAACCCTCGGATGGGTTCAAAAGGAACCCCAAGTTGAAGTTGGGCCCTTAAAAAGTTCTACCAGAACGCTTGTTCCTTTAGGTTGAGCTGGGGTCTCATGTTTGTAAAATTCTTAAAACAGAATCTGGACAGGATTTATAAACGCTTTCAGCGTTTTGTTTTCAATTTCGGAAAAGTGACGGGACAAATACACACATGTACGCGCATTTACATATATGTCTCTATCCATATGTATATGCATATATATATATATATATATATATATATATATATATATATATATATTACAGTAAAAGTGTGTAACTAGGGATTTCACGAAATCCCTAAAACTTTCAGGGAATTCGAGAAATCACTGTTTCACTTAGGGATTTCATGAAATCACTAAAAAGTCTAGGGATTTCGTGTAATCCCTGAAAATAGTACCTTCGTTTTACACAATCTTACTGAATGGATTTCAGGGAATTTGTGTAATGATATCTTGTCAGAGTTTGAGTTATCATTATCATATTCATAACATTTCAGTTCATATATTTTACACAATCTTACTCATCTATTTATTTTTTTATTAGTATAATTGTACAGGAATGGCAGACTTGCAATGGCTTTAATAATACACATGCACCAAGTGTCAAGTTAACAGTATTATTATTTTTTATTTATTTTTTTTTATTATTAGTATTATTAGTATTATTGTTTAGAAATGGCAGACTTGCAATATGGCACATGGCTTTGATTATCCTGCACAGTCCAGCATTTAGTGATTGAAATAAACTGATCTGCATAAACTTTCATTGTGTCATTATATTTAACATGATAAACAATGATTTAGCCCAGTCGCTGAAATAGTGAGGATTGGCCTATTCAATGAAATGCATTCAGGGATTTCACGAAATAACTAGAGCAATATTTCAGGGATTACACGAAATCCCTAGACTTTTTAGTGATTTCATGAAATCCCTAAGTGAAACAGTGATTTCACGAATTCCCTGAAAGTTTTAGGGATTTCGTGAAATCCCTAGTTACACACTTTTTCTGTAACATATATATATATATATATATATATATATATATATATATATATAAACAGGGGCGGCCATATAGGGGGAATGGAGTGTATATATCCCCGACTTCAGGGCAAGGGGGGTGGTCAATATAATCATGTTGTCAATAACTTATTCATATGATCAATATGGCAACAATCATACTCAAATGGAGAATCTAGGGGTTCGCTTTCCAATGCGGGACACGTGACCCACGGGTATCTCTATAACGATTAATAATGTTTCTGGATTGTCTGATTGTTAATTGTACGGCAGGAGCTTTGTTAAATCAACACTAGCAATTACCCGGGCCACGCATGGTTAGGGGCGAGCAGTTAGTTCTCTTATCAAATGGTCTTTCATGGTTGAATGTCTTGGTTATACAATGTTACCGTCATGCACTTTAACAACCCACTTCAAAGTCAGATTTTTAATAAGTTGTGATTAAATTCCACTGATTATTACCTCAGGTCATAAAGGATCACTTTTCAGCCGTATGAGTGGACAGGAAGGGTTGGGGAGGGGCTAAGTGGAATGCATGTGAACCCTGAAAAATAAACTACAAAAAGTTCTTACCCTACCCAAACCCACTTGACCTTCATAAAATAGATCAGATAATATCAGAATATTCATCTGATGGTAATATCCGTAAAATTTATCCAAAAATTATGGTGAAATTATACTCAAAGTACTATGATTGTTAGCCATGCATCAGCCCCTGGTCCCGATCGAACGCGTAAAACTGGCCTAGGCACTCTTTGAGGTTGCTGAATAGGTGCAGTCATTTTTTTATGATATGTGGTCTTACCTTTCAGGGTAAATTGAATAACTTTTCTTCAGGTAAAATATGTCCTTCGGTACATTCGCATGTTAACACCAATGGTAAAGTTCTGTAGAAAAAAAGAAATATGGCGAGTCTGTCCTTTGGGACAATAAAATGAGTATTAAGTCTTCGGACAAACGCGGAGCATATGTATATATCGAAAATCAAGGCAATCCGTAGAGTGGTATCAGAGGAGATACGGAAAATCACACAAATCGCGTTACGCTATTAAAATGAAAATCCATTATATGTATGGTGTTATGAATAAAAAATCTGATTGAATCCAAGAGATTGGCCAGAGAATTGTTCGGAGAAGTTGATATGATGAATGAAAGTATTTGTATATGCAAAAATATTATGTTAAGGCGGTTTCAGACTGGATGCGTCCGAACGAATTTTACGTCCGAACGAAAATTTGCTGTACGAACGAAAAAATAAAATCCTTTATTTTATGTTGGTGCATTCACACCAAATCCGAACGATGCTATCCGAACGAAAAAAATAGAACATGTTCTATTTTTTTGTCGTTCGCATCGGACAAGAATGGCTTCTTTTCACCTTCAACACAAAAAAGCTGGAACATTTATAACAGACAGGTTCATTTGTACGTTACCTATTTGATATATAATACTGTCCAACAAAGAAATGTTGTTTCCTTGTCCACTGTTCTAAAATTATGTGATAAAAGAAAAATATAAAAAGAGGTATTATTTTATTTAAATCAAATTTATTTGATTTAAACAGATATTTATAACTTTTTTTTAGCTCCAATGAGCTAAATGTTGTGAATGTGTCACAAGCATTTTACACGGTGTGATTTTGTCGCATACGACAGTCCAAAGAAAACATAGAGGGCAACTTAAAATAGCGATGTTTAAAGGCGGTTTCACACCGGATGCGTCCGAACGAATATGATACGAACGAATATTTCTGTCGTTCCGATTAAAATCCTGTCGCATCCGAAATTTCATTCACACTGAATCCGATATATATATAGACCTGCATGTACAAAAAAATGTCGAATATTATTGAACTTGTAAATTGATTTTCTCATTAATTTTGTAAGTAATAATAATTAATTATAAATTTTATCTCTGAGTGCTCTGACTGTATAATTGAAAATTATTGGGCCTAGCTAGGTACCAGCAGTAGTCATAAGTTCACAGGTGACATATATTTATACCACTGACTAAAATAAAATGTTCCGCGATAAATTTAGAAAAAAAAGTCATGAAACAATAACTTTTTTTCATGTCATTTTTATTATTACAAAAGTATTATTTTTAGTTAAACATTTTGCATATTAACAGAAGTTTTAAAGCTTTGGGCAGACTGTTCTAAATCATATTGGCAGATTTGAAAATCAAATATAAATCAAACTAAACTAGTGATTCAAACTTTAACTTGAAATGCAGGAGTTGCATGGAATCTGTTCTGTTGAAACAACAGGTTGAACAGTTATTTTAAAAGGCAAGTTGAAATGGATATCTAGGTCTAGTCAGTGGTATTAATATATAAAAATTTATTATTAATTATTATTAATTACAAAATTAATGAGAAAATCAATTTCACAAGTTCAAAAATATTCGACATTTTTCTGTACATGCAGGTCTCTCTCTCTCTATATATATATACATATATATATATATATATATATATATATATATATATATGTGGCAATTAAGCCTATATTATAGTGCATCCGATATATTTCTCATATGGCTGTCCAATACGACTTTCGGAGACGAAAATTTCTCGGTCGGAAACCAAAAATATCGTTCGGATTCAGTGTGAATGAAATTTCGGATGCGACAGGATTTTAACCGGAACGACAGAAATATTCGTTCGTGTAATATTCGTTCGGACGCACCCGGTGTGAAACCGCCTTTACACGCACAGGGTTTTCCACTTCATGACGTGAAATTTGGGAAGCCCTCACTTCCATTACCAAAATATGAGTTCTAAAGTTCATTGAAGGGGAATTACTGTAACGAAGCATCATCATGTCTATAACACTTAAAATGCATCCTGCTTTAACACTGAAAAATTGCAACCATGAATTTGATGCAATAAAATGTGACATTTAAAATAGAAGCAAAATAAAGCGTTAAGCACGGGCGCCAGGACAATTATTTGTGTGTGTGTGGGGGGGGGGGGGTCCGATCCCACATTAATTTAATTAAAACATAATTAATTGTTATAATTGACTGAAATATCATTTAAGTTTACAGGCATAAATCTTGATCTGTAAGGACATCACGACGTATCGTCACCTGTTTGACTTTTGTATGTGTCATGTGTTGCCTAATAATTGATCGCATATGAAAGACGGGTGCGATAAAACGTAAAGCGATAAACGCTGGTATATGTGCCCGTGCGACAAGATTTTAGTCGCATGGGACTCGCTTATTTGTAAAGACCCTGATCTCATGCAGGGCCCTGGACCCACATGTGCACTCAAGCATACCGGGTCATGTAAGGGGGTCGCTCACAGAAAGGCCTGCCAAACAATTCTTTCAAAGATCTCCCTACTGAGAAGGGGATTTGTGACCTCATAATGCACTAAAACCCCAGATAGGGCCCCCGCAGAAAAAAAAAAAACTGTCCATGTATTACACACTTTGGCCATTATGTTACAAGGCCCGAAGATACATAGAAAAGAGGCGCCTGGGGGGGGGGGGGACAAATGTTCTAATTATTAATTATGCACTTAATACATAAATATTGCAAATAAAAGCGGGTATAAGCTCTTCGGGCAAACCCGAAGCATATGTATGTCGAAAATCAAGGCAATCCGTACAGTGCTATCAGAGGAGATATGGAAAATCACAAAAAAATCACCTTACGCTATTAATATAATATATATATATATATATATTTGAATGAGATTGTCCAAATTGCAAAAATATTTTAAATAAAAACTAGGAAAAGATAATGTAAACATGTTTTGCAAAATGTTTGAAATGAATTCCATGTTTAAGGATTCACGTGCCTTTACATGAAACACGTGTCTCAATGATATGAATCAGATAAACGGTCACCCGTTTCAGCCTGAAACCGGTAAAAAGTATAAAACGCGCCTGTTTGCCCATTTTTTATTTCTAAGCACGTTTCAGCTTCTACATCTTACAAATATTTACAAACATGTTTAAGAATCTTACACCTTTAACATACTTAACATTACGTCTCTATATGATATGTTAAAATTTCACAACATGCATAATTAATAGTACAACCATAACAGAATGACACAGTAACCGTGTCTTTGCATCTAGACCTATAAAGTGAGTAATTCAGACATGAAAATGATACATTTAGAAAATAATACATGCAAATTATGTTTTGTAAACTAGTAAAATATTTTTTTTTTATTGAGACATAAGAATTTAGGTGCTGTATGCCTAAGGGAGAATACTGACTGCATTATACCAGACACTAGTATAAAATACTAGTATTTATTATGTTTTTCCATGATATTTTTATCTCCCCCCCCCCCCCCTCCAGTCTTATGACTCATTTTTGGAAACCATGTTTGTTTGTCGTGCACACATACACACTCGTGACTTGCACACAGTGGATACATAACACGCGCATGCGCAGTTGTTCATAGCAATCCCGACACACCTTGGTGGATTATACACAGCGAGCAGAATTTCCATTACACCTAATACCAACAAACGTTAATTACAGGTAAGGTGCCAGTGACAAGGTATATTTTGCGTCTCAACCATTCGATTATATCGTCCCCTCACCACAGTCATAAGTATTTTCATAAAAAGTCTCAAGTGACAATCCGTTGACATAGATATTCAGCGAGTCCATTGTACACTGGTATTAAAATGGTTGATGTATGTGGGTTTCGTTACTCAACTTGGTGAGCTGATATGACCTGGTTCAAAATGGCTACTACGTTTTGCGGAAGTAAATACATAATCTAAACGAAAATAAATTCGAGCCTGCCAAGATCGTTTAGACTGGTAAACTGCCATTAAAAAATTATCGAGTAAAGAATGGTTCTAGATTCTATGCTAGATCTAAAAAACAGACTATATACATATAGACAGTCGTATATATATATGAAGTTAAGTGCAGTTGATCTTGTTTAGCAAACTGAAACTGTTGACGTTTTGTCAGTATTGAAACTGCACTGTCATTGCCTGGACAGTTGCCAGTTTTATGTATGTCACTCACGAACTGAATATAATACTGGGGGGAGGGGGGGGGGGATAATATAGGCCGGGATTTCTGGTGTACTTTAGAAACTATATTAAATCCTCAAATAAAGATTGCCATTTACAAATGTGTGTTACTTTAAGGAATTTATTTTTGGTTTTATCAAGAAGTGGCACTGAGCCAAACCTAACAATAATTTAGACCATACATGACAACAACCTGTGTATGTATATGTTTATCTCTTGTGGTTTATTGTATGGTATATTATAAATCTGGCGTGATCTGTAACAGTTACATTTATAAATAATTTATATATTTTAGTATGATCTTAAGAAATTTTTTTCAGAGGGATTTTCTCTGAATGGATGATGATTTAAGCACACTTGTGCATGCTAAATGTCACTGTCCAAACTTATATAGGTGCAGATAAAACATCCTGTAAAGTCTAGCAGTTAAAAAATTCATCTAGTGTGTTTTAGTATTTTTTTGTACAGGATTTGTGTAGTAAATAAATGGTATGTAGTAAAAATGTTCTCAGTGTCTGTGCCTCTCATATACACAGCCCTGTTACAGGCCGTTACACCATGGTCATGCCAGCTGTGGTATATGTTCAGGTGAATGTCAGTTTGGTGGGTCCTGGTGGGATAAGGGTAACATTAAATTATCTTGCTACACCTCTTTAGACCACAGGTGTTAAATGGCAATCTTAAACAAACATCAGGTACAGGAAAGGATACATTATATGGTGGCTCCTGTGACATATACTGTTAATTTCTATAGTTGTGGACCAGGGATCATGTATTTCCAGGTCTGCATGTCATTATGTACTTATTATTTAGGAACTTGTTTAAACAGTTCTTGATGAATTTATTTCATATATGGTTGCTTATGCAAATTTCTACTTCTATCAACTAAGAAAATTGAAGAAAGGAATTTATCACTGGCACTGTCTGGCAGACTATAAAATATTTTGGTTTTGCTTATTCTCCATACATAATAATGAACCCTCGGTAATCCTTTTCAGAAAAGTTCTCAAAACACCTCTGTGACGATGTATGAGCTTGTTTATCTGCAAGCTGTAACTAAACAGCAATGTTGATAAACAGAAAAACCATGTTATCTGACTTGGAAAATTTGCAGCAGATGAAAAGTCACTTTTTGCAAAATGCCTGTATCAAAACTTTTTTCAATCTGACTTGCCTCAGTGCTACTAGATGTCCTTGTTGAATGTCTTTAAAAGGTTCAAGGGATTATCTGTAGTTATCAGAATAGACCCCTTTAAAGATTCACATTTCAAATTGAATACCTTTTTTAGCTCAGCTGACTATAAGTCATCTGGCCGTCCGTTAACAGGGCACGTTTTGAAAACGTTTGACCTATGAATCCAAAATTTAGCATACAGTTAGATGTCCCCATAATCTCCTACCATACCAATAATTGGGTCACTAAGATTTTGTTCCTTTGAGATATTAAGGAAATGCCCCCCCCCCCCCCCCCCCCCCCGTTTCCATAAAAAAAAACATTATTACACTTCAGGGCTACCTAATAACAAAACTACTAATCTGTTTTTTATCATATTTATTATGCATATTGTTCCATTCATTTTTCTGTGAATATACAAAAAATTAGGTCAGTATTATGTATTGTTTTGAAGTTATGGGCCAAAACGTTATGCAATTTTTAAAAAATCAGGAAATATATTTGCTCACTTAACATGAGAATTCTGAAGCTAGAGACTTTTTTTTCAAGGATATAACTTTATTTAATCAAGATTCAGTTGTTTACCCGAAAGTATATCTGAATTTTGCAAATTTTTTTAAGTAATTAGCATAAATGAAAAATCAGTACCTAAAATTTTATCCAACTATGGCTAAAGCACTTTTTTCCCAGTAAGCCCTGTTGATTTAATTTTCACAGCATATATACATAAGGATTTAATCTTTTAAATCTAAAATTTCAAAGGAATTGATGGAAAAGAGAAGCTTTTATTCAAGTTTTCATACACCATGTCAAGTAATGTTTACATCAAACCCACCGAGTAGTACAGCCTTCACTTGTGTTATGTAACCCTCTCCAGGCAGCTTGCCTTGGCTCAGCTTGGCCACTCTAGCAGGCTTCCCCTCTGCCCTGCACTCCCCCCCCCAGCTTGGGCATAATCTAGATGAATTTTATAATTTTCTGTACATGATTCATTCTTATTCTAGGCTATGCTACATTTTAGATTTTGTATTGTACCTTCCAGGGTTACAATGATGAAAATGCACATTAAATTGTGTCCACAAAGTGGTGTATTGCTATGAAAGTGTGGATGTTCATCAGATAAGTAATTCTTTACTTCAGAAGAGTAAAAACTTCACCAGGTGTGAAATTGACTATTAATTCCAGTGATAAATTATAGCTGAGATAGTAATTAGCACAGTGATGTTGTTTGCCCCTCATTCAACTAACAGTGTTTATACTTTATTTGAAAAGATGTTTTATTTTATCAAATTTACTGAATCTTTTATTTTGGTGAATAAAATTAAGCATGTACTGAAAACTCCAATGTACAAAACTTTTTAAAAGTGATTCAAGGAATAATCTTGAAGATGCCATGTTGTGGCATTATTTTCTTTTAAATTAAGTTTAAACATTTGTAATTTAAAAATAATAAAATATTTGTGTATGCATAATATGACCCCATATTAGCTACACTCTGGATAAATAATGATTGCAACTTGGAATTCTTATATTTTAACTTATATTTTCATATTTTTTTAAATTACAAATTTATACAACTTAATTAAAAAAAACTGAATCTGATAAAACTATTATTGGAAAAAGTGGATATGCTAAAGAAAATAGTCTTTAATATTAACTTGAATGCATTATTCCCTTGAAAGTGAAATAAAGGTATTAGTCCATTCTGTCCACTTGCCTGTCCATCTGTTAATTTTTCATATGCTTCACAGTATATCAAAACTTTTACTGTTTTTCTTCAAGACAGTCTTGTCAGAGTATCAGTTTTGCAATCATATATTTAGAACTTTACTATAACCAAGTAGGAGGGCCCCTTTCCTCTTAGCTTCTCATATGCTTATATATATGAAAAACATTACAATATGATATTTTGCATTTGCAAAAATTTCAAACTTCAGCTGAGCGCTGTGACCCATGGGTCCCTTGTTTTGTATTATGGTGTATGCAAACCATGTTAACAGAATCAAAATCATATTATATATTCATTATAAAACACATTTAAGTTCATTTAAAATATATTACTGGTATGTTGGCATTATTGTATCCACCAACAGTCATGTGAATTCTGTTTTCATGTGGGTTCCACCGTCAGGTTCCACCCAGACCCTTGAATCATTCTTTCTGTTACCCATGCTATTATTATTGGACTCATGCCTAACAAAGATTGGTGGTGCCACATACACTCCTTTTGCAGACAGTGTCCACCTGTGCATCTTAGTGATTAAAGGCCATATCTCAGGACTCTTGAAATTGTGAATGTCCATAGATCTGGGATGGTGTCCATCCGTGCATTTGCCATTTGTGCATCTTAATGATAATAACCCATATCTCCTGAGTGGTTCAATGTGTTGGACTGAAATTGTGCATTTCCATAGATCTTGGATACTTGCATCTAATACTGAAAACTGTTGGTGTCATCTGCAGTCATTTTTGCGTGGCATTCATGCGTTTGCTTTGAGTGAAAATAACCATTATCTAAGGAATGGTTCAATGTATTGGTCTGAAATTTGGCATGTCCATCCATCTTTGATAGTTTTCTAATAGACCAGACAGGTACGTGGTGCCACCTAGCTCCCAGTTTTCAAAGAATACATTGATGCTCTTTTGTCAGGGGTGGTTTGCCGGATAGGCCTGAAATTTTGCATGTCCTATTGTCGGTAGATCATGGATACCTGCTTCTTGTACACAGGTGGTGCCACCTACATTTGTTTTCACATATCATCATAATTAAATCAGTTTTCTCAGGGAGGATAACAGTTGTCTCTTTCAAACTTGTGTATCATTGAGAGATATAAAACTCATACTAATGAAAGGAAGTGGTAATTTTTATTAAAAATGTAAAATTTAATCTGTTATATATACACAAACTTTTATTTGCCTACCAGTGTGACATATATGATGGTTAAGTTTATTCAAGGGTATTAGAGTATCATTACATGTAACTTTCTTCTGTTAAGTAAAAAAAATGTATTTACCTAATTGTCATTTTCAAATGTGATTTATAAATTAAACATAAAATGTAAAATTTGTGTAAAATTTATTTGAATGCATTTACAAATTTTAAGTGATTTTGATCATAACATGGAACTTATTACCATGTTTGCAGCTTGCCCCATGGACAGTTTATAGGTAGGTCAAAATCACTTAAAGGAATGCTAATATAAATTAATTATAGTGTGACGAACATGTTTTGTATGAAGACTCTAATCATTTAAAAAATAAGAGGAGACTTATAGTAAACAAGGTCTAATTGATCATTGATGTATAAAATATTACTGTACTAAGTCAAGATTATATATATTTGTTGACTATTTCCACAATTTTATTGCTAACATGTACATATGGATAAATCATTAAACGTGCATAAATCATATAGACAGATGTACATGAAATATTTATGGAGTATTTAGTTATCTTAGTGTGTCTCATGTGTGACTCAACGTAAAGACTTACTTAGAATGCACAAGGAATGGCAATATTTGCTTTGGTGAAAGATGTCACCAGATATAATGATGAAGCAGAAATTGTCACAGTTGCTTGTTCAGGTTTACTGGCTTCAGGTATTTGTCACACTAACTCATCATTTTTGACAGATACAGAGTGTTTATAGGAGATACAGAGCCATTTCAGGCACAAAATACCGTATTTATTCCAATTTGGCGATCCCTCTTATTTCTCGACCCCAAAAATTATTTTGAAAGCATAATTTCTAAAATGACTCTAATTTCTCGACTGCCGACGATGTTTTCTGTCGATGATGTTAAGGTGAAATGTCTCCGTCTCTCACAGGCAACGCAGTTTGTATCTGACTAGATTCTTATTACACTGGGCATCCACATCAAACTTGCTTCCAATAAAATTTATGAAGATACAAAGATGCGTTTTTCATAATATATAAACTTGATAAAGCGTTCAAGATCCAAATTGGTGTCCGTGACGAAGCAAACTCGTGTACCGTTCGTGGTACGCGCGTGCCTCGTGTGCAATTCACGTGGGATCTTCAGCAATAATATTTACAAAATACTGCAAAGCTCGCATGGTGGAACAACTGTGACACAGGTAGAATTGTCATCTTAGTTAAGTTTAAACGACCCCGGTTAGTTTTTGGATGGGTGACCGCGCGTACCAAACGGGGCCCGATCGAGGGCACGCGAGCTAGGACCATTTCCGGTCGTACATATTTTAACGCGCCTTTACTTTCCTATATTTATTACGTATTATGCAAATAAAAGTTATCTGATTATAGGCAGTTATTTTTTATAAAGTCTTCTTCCAACTTGATGCAGTTGCTTGTCCCTTTTCGGCCCGCCGGTATTGCCGCCTTGCGGGTTAACTTGAAACAACTGGTGGTTACATGAGTTGCCTATGTCAAGTGATTGTACCTATACGCGAAGTAGTGATCATTTTGTAAAGTGATTGAGCTCAGTTTGATTAATCATTTGCGGACTGCGTATAATTCATGTGACGGCTGGAAGCCCATTTGTAGAAAATACTGTTAAGATAACAAAACAAACTTATATACGACCAAATTATCACCCAATTCATATGACCGCTCGAGTGTCAGAGCGGCTCGATCTGCGTCTCTACGGAAGGTTATCAAACCGCATGCCTCTAATATCTCGACCACCGCAAATTCTGCATGAGGATAATTTTCAAATATCCTCCATTATCTCGACTTCTGAGAAAATTAATTATTTTTAAGTGGTCGCCAAATTAGAATAAATACGGGGGTATATGATACGGTCTGTGTGGAGAGGAACACTTGCATTTAGTAATTGTATCCACCAAAACCCATTTATTGTGTTATGATGAATCTGACTGAAATTTTGCATGTCCAAACATCTTTGATACCTTGATCTCATACACAAGACTTGTCTGGTGGCACCACCTACAATGGTTTCCATGTAGGATCTGTCCATAAATGTTTTTGGTGAAAATAGCACATATCTCAGTATATGATGGATGTATCAGCCTGACATTTTGGACATTTATCTATCTTGGATAGCTATCATAACTGTGTTGCAGACCAGACAGTTGGCGTCACATATTCGTCCCATTTTAGTAAAATAAATTGAATCTTTTCTTAGGAGTGATTTGATTTCTCATACATGAGACTGGTGGTGCAGCTACAATCACATATTTGTAGAAAACATTAAGGTATTTATCTCACAGTGGGTTGTGATGTATCTGCCTGAAAAAAAAATGCATGTCTATAGAATTTGAATGGTTTATCTTATACACAGGGATGTTGGGACCACCTGCAATCAATTTTATCAGCTGTATATCTGTCGGTTTGCTTTGGGTGAAAATCACACATATCTCAGGAGTATTCAATGTAATGGCCCAACATTTTTATTTTGTACATCCTGGATAGCTTTCTTATGCACCCTGTGTTTCATACCCAGCCTCCAAACAGGAAGTTGATTGTGGCATCTTACCCAACTCAAATCTTGGTCACTTCAACTTCTTTCCTTCAGGAAACTAAGGAAAACCTCAATTTTCCATTAAAAAAATTTGTTACAGTTCAGGACTGCCCCAAATCTAAACCACTGATATGTTTTGGATCATATTTTAGCATAAAAATTACTCTATCAATTTTCCATGCACATGCCATAAATTAGGTAAGTATAATGTAATTCTTAAGGTTATAGGCCCTAACATAATGCACTTTGAAAAAAATAATCATTAAAGATTCTTACTCACTTAACATGAAGAGGGATATAATGTTATTCAATCAGGTTTAAAAAAAATTAGATCTCAATTTTGTACATATTTTCAGTTATTAGCCTAAATATATAAATCAGAACCTTAAATTTTACTCATTTTAGACCATGGCACATTTTCCTATATGGGTACCGTTGATTAAATTTTCAGAGCAGGTACACATAAGGATTTAATCTGTTAAAATCTGAAATAAGTGAAATTTGAAATGAAAGCTAAAATGTTAGGCTGGTTATTGATTTGTTTGGAGACTCTTTTTGTATTCACTTGCATTGTCAAGCTCAAGGCAGCCCACTTCTGGTCACTGAAGGTCATCGCAACTCATGGGTCCCTAGTTAAATAAATATTCCACCATTCTACTTTAATTTTTATTTCTTATCTAGATGCATTGTATGTGACTATGATCAGTTCAAATTTCCCTGAATTGACTTAAAATTATCTGTACCTGTACTTTGAAAGTACTGTACCTGTACTTTGACCTGTACCTGACTGTCTCACAAGTACCTGTACCTGTACCCAGGTACTGCCACGTGTACTTGGCCCCAACCCTGGTACAATAGTTATGTATCATTATATGCATGGTTCCTGGCCGTCTGTTTGGCCTGTGTGTTTGAGGACACCAGTGTCATTCCTCCACCTCTAAGTAATACCATTTTCTATTGATCCTTAATTTGTCCAAAGTTTTATTCTCAGTAATACAATTTGAATGTACTTGCATTTCAGTCCAGTAAAACCTGAAATTTTGTGTTTGTGTGTGTTTCAGAGTAGAGACAATGGACAGAGTTGTTTTATTAGGGCTGCTGCTGGCAGCCTGTGTTGGTCTTGCTGTAAGTCAGCGGCCACCAGACAGCTCCCACTCCTCCATGGAGGAATCGTCTGAAGAAGGACTGGTGAGATGTCCCCGCAACCTGTGTGAGCTGGCGTGTGAACGCGGCCTTCAGACAGATGACAATGGCTGTCCAGTGTGTGCATGTCAGCAAGATCCCTGCAAGGTGGGCAAGGTCACATACGTCAAGTCTGCTCATGATTTGTAAACAATGTTTGTTTATATGAAGAGATGATACATCTTTATATAATCCTTTTCCTGAAATCCCTTTTCATTCGAATGAGAGAATAAATAATAGCCAATGAGATAAAGGAACAAATTTTATGTCCATATTTAAATTCCTCATTATTCTACCAGAATGACTTCATAAAACAGGAAAATAGATAAACTGTAAAACTCTGTTATGGTCCTGAGATCTAAAAGCCAGCACAAACTCAGAAAATTCCTATCATAAAGTTGCATCTTATAATTGGATGCTGTAGCAGATTTTTGAATGATGTATTCACCTGTGTGCTTCTTCTGTTGTGATTACTTATTATGAGGTTGAGCAACATCTTTTTTTAAGCTCCGCTGACTGAAAGTCAGAGCTATATCGATCACTCTTTACCTGGCGTCCGTCTGTCTTGTATGTTCATCTTTCCGTCACAGAACACAAACCATAACTGTTGGACCTGTAATCTTTTAACCTAAAATCCTGGGAGGTCCATAAAAAATCTCCCTGAAAACCTAAAATTTGGTCACTGTGACCTTTATTCTCTTGAGTTATGGGGCCTGTTTGAGCACCTCAGAATAATTGAAAATTTGATACAAAAGTGCCAGTATTTGCATTACTAACACATTTTTTGCCATGATTCTTTCAATGCTTATTGATTCATTGGTTCCTGAAAACTGGTTGTGCAACCTTTTTTTCAATTTTGTGCATTTTTTTCACAGTTTTTGAGACCCTAAAGGAATCAGTCCAGACACAAGAGGGCACAAACCGTAAATGTTTGACCTAGAAACTTCTAACTCTACATCCAGGGAGGTTCTAGGCAAATCTCTTTTGAAACATTAAATTAAGTCACAGTGACCTGGCTGAAAACATGATTTTGAGTACCCAGAGAGTCAGATAGGGCACAAATTGTATCCATTTGGCCTGGAATCTTCTGATGTGACTTTCAGGGAGGTCCTTGGTAAATGTCCTTGGAAACATGAAATTAGGTTACCATGACCTATATTTTGTGAGCTATAACAAAAACATGATTTGAGCAGCCTGAAAGTCAGACTTGGCACGAATTGTATCTGTCAGCCTTAGAATCATCTTGCGCAATTTTGCTGGAAGTCTCCTTTTATTCCTGCAGTTAGGTCCCTGTGACCTATATTCTTTGAGCTGTGAGCAGATAACCTAATTTTGAGCACCAAAAGAGACACACAGGGTACAAATTTTAACTCTTGGATCTAGAAATGTTTTTCTAATGTTAAGGGAAGTCATTGTAATGTCTCCTTGGACATTCTAAAAAAGTCACTGTTACCTATATTCCTTGAGCTTTGTGAAAGAACATGATTTGAGTACACTGTAAGTTAGATAGACACAAGTCTTAACTTCTGACTAAGCATCTAGGGAGTTCCTAGTAAAATCTTCTTGGAAACCTTAAATAAGGTCACAGGTCATTGCAACCTATTTTCAAAGAATAATGAGCAAAAAACACATGATTTTGAGCAACCTGGACGTCATTCTACCCATTGTTTAAGGTTCCTTATTTTTCACCAGATCATAACCTCAATCATCAATACATGCATCACCAGTATTTCAAATTCAGCTGAGCATTTTGGCCCTTGGGCCACTAGTTTAAAAGTTGTCTTGCAATGCAAATTTTTTTTTTGTTTCGTATTTAATAAAGATCTTGGGTTGTCTGTCTTTCAGAATGTTACATGTGAGCCGCACAAGGTGTGTTTTCCAGAACCGAGCCCACACTGTGAAGGTAATATACACATTCAGTGGTCAGGTGATTCTTTAGTAAGGAAAAAAAAAAGTATTTGATCTTCTTTGCCCTCCTTTTAAAAAAATAAAAGACAAGACAAAGATAAAATATGAAGTATTATCCAGTCTGTATGAACATAAAAAAGTTTTGTTAAACCATGTGGATCAACAGCGCACAAGAAAAGCTAAACGTAAAGTTAATTTTGAGTTGGATGTAGTTTTGGTGTCCTTTTAGTCCCCGGGATACATTGATTTAATTGGAAAATTTTATCGTTAATCTTAGGTTTATTTTCCATTGTGGTATACTTTGGGACATTAGAAAATGGCAGTCTTAAGTTGCACAGTTGGTAGTTATGCCCTGCAGCTCAAAAAAGCCAACCCCTACTCCTATATCGGTGTTTTTCCACAATCTTGCCGTGCAACCTTCGGATCACCATATTTCTGGAATGCCTTGACAGATTTGGATGATCTTTGTGTCTAGTTGATTATTTTCAAGCATGGCCAACATGAATAGCATGGTTTCACGGCCATCTGAGGCGAAAATCAAGGCCAAAGGTCAAGGTAACAGTCACTTTGAGGCCCTAAAAGCAGATGATAGCCTGTTTTTGCTCCATATATATATATATATATATATATATATATATATATATATATATATATATATATATATATATATATATATATTGTTACGGGGAAAGACTGGGCCAATCCGGGATTCAAAACCCATGTCGTTGACCCACATGTTTGGCGTTCCCACCGCTTCGCTAGAAAAGCAAGCTTCACTAGCGAGACAGTTCAGTCCGCTTTTATGTCACCCTGTAACACACCTACTCTTAAGAGCGTTCTGCTATCAGACTAAGATTAATTATTCCAGGAGTCACACTTTGGTGAGCTTATCCCCTGGGCAACAAAGTTTACCATCCTGGACGAGCCCCCATTTTGTTGCAAAGACAAATTGTTCAGGGGAAAATACTGGGCCGATCCGGGATTCGAACCCATGTAGGTGGCGCACATGTCCGGCGTTCCAACCGCTTCAGTAGAAAAGGAAACTTCACTAGCGAGACAGTTCAGTCCGCTTTTATGTCACCCCAGAACAATGTATATATATACATTGTTTTATATATATATATATATATATATATATATATATATATATATATATATATATATATATATATATATATATATATATTTATAAACTTCATTGTGTCGAAATCAAAAGGGACCCTCAAAAAACTTTGACACCTCTGAGTTTTGACTCAAGCAGGGTGTATTTGTTAATAATTTAACTAAATTTGTCTGAAACTTTGACATAAGCGGGGTATCCAACTTAAGCGAATTCGACACAACGAAGTTTCCCTATATATATAGAATTATTATTATTATTATTATTATTATTATTTTGACACAATCTCATAGTTTCTTTGGGAAATGAATTGAGTTTCAGATAAAATAGATCTCAAAGCCAATTAAGTAACTTGGTTTCAGGTCAAGGTATACGAAACAACCTATAGGGTCAGCTTGATCCATTGTGTAGTAATGTAGACGAGTTTGTGTATACTGATTAATCAAAATATGGTTCCCTTATTCACTGACAGAATGTATATACACTTCTATGTTTGAAACCAATTTCAAAACCTGAAAATTAATTCTTCTAAACACCTATTGTAGATACTACAGTCAACTGGTTTAAGACAAAGGACCCATGGTTTTGAATTTTTTTATGAAATCCTGCGTTATAGAGAAGATAAGTGATGCCTATTTAAATAATTTACATTTGGAAGTGGAATGCAATTGCCATACAGGTTTTGACTTGGCCTGATGCTACAAATATACACCATTTTGTCAGTTTTATCATGTAAATTTTATCTCATGAGTATTTATTCAGTCAAACAAAATTTGTGAGAATCAAGAATATACAAGTTTCACAATTTAAATAAGGTTCATAAGTACCTTGGTTTACGGCTTTAATTTATGTTTAACATATGTTAATTTATGTTCTACACACTGAACAGAGCAAGAGTCTTTGGACAATTATTAACACTGTAGACATAATGAGAACTTGTCTAAATGTTTCATCACCTTTGAATAGTTTTATTTTCTTCATACATATATCAGAAAAATTAAAAGTAATCTGCTGTGAAACTAATACCCATGTAAAAAATACCCAAAGGATCAGAACATCCACTAAGTTATACAAGGAGCAAACTGGAGATGAGGAAATAAAGGGATCTTTAAATATAAATTTTGATTATTTACATCTGCTGCAGCCATGCCTCTTAATATTATTAGTAAAACATATTGTTATCTTTAATGAGTACTTGTCTGAGTAATATTTTAAAGTTTTGACTTATTTTTTCTAAATTTTGCAAATTATAAAAATTAGCAAACTGAATCACTTGGAAAAGACCTGTAATTTTTTATTAATTTAATATAATCAGCTGCAGCCTTGTCTATCATTGACTTGCTTCATATAATCCCCAAAAGTATAGATCAATTTTATTCCTTTATTTCATTATTATGTTTGAAATGAAAAATACCCAAAGAAGACTACATGGTGTCCTTTGGAATACACTTAGGGCCATCTATACAAGGTCCATACAACATCAGTAATTGCAAGGTAATTCCCTGTTACTCATTAACTATCAATTCCCTTTTCCATTAATATTTCTTACAATTGTTATTATAAACCAATAAAACAATCAATATTGTTTACTGTTATGTTGTTATGTAACTACTAGAGGAGGGGGAGGGGGGTTGGGCATCTGGGGCCGGATGTGGCCTGCCAAGAGCGAGCTGGCTGCCCAGTTTTCCCCACTTGAAGCGTGTATAAATTGTTACGGTCCCTTTTCACACCAAACAACTCAGGCCAAACCGTAACACATATGCTCAGACACGTTCTCTTCAAATGAATACGTAACCAAAATATGGGTGCAAAAACAGTACTATATTACTAGATTACAATATTTACATTCATACACAAATAATATAATAGTCAATACACAACGTAATTTATAACCAAGTCTCTGACGAAAACTGAGTCTCTAAATAACGAACTGTAACGAAATACTTAACTGAATCCGGTATACGAGAAACTGAAGTCCATCATCAACACATAATTCGGGCACACACAAAACTGAAGTCCTGTATTAATCCATGTGGCACCAAACAAACAAAGTCTCTCCTCTTCTTAAATAATAAAGTTCATGGCGTGGTTCATGGCATTCCGTGGGCTTGGGGACCAAGAGCCCACGGTCACGGTCCCCGGGGAAAACTGTAACGTGGCGTAGTAAAGTCAATAGTCCCGCCTCGAACTGCAGGCGAGTTCGTTTTATAGGTTTTCAAAAATGGGTGGAAACCGCAGAAGTTTGTGGTTTTGTTTGAGAGAAACGATAGCGCCGGCAGAACTGCAAAACCAGTACTGAATGGTCCAAGAATAGTTTTTATGTTTCTAAAAGCGCGTCAGTAGTCACTGATAGCGGGGTGGATCCATAAGCGTGGAAAGGGGGGCGGCCACACCACTTCGTGGCGCCATCTTCCGATGTCCGGGTGACGTACATGCAACAAAATGGCCTGAAAGGTCAACAAGGGTCACGTGCAGGTGACTGCATAAACAGGGCTGGTGAAAAAAATTTCCATAGGTTTTATTGTTCTGAGTAAGGAAATCCTCATCTTATGAACATCCACAATTTAGTAGCAATACACCACTTTGTGGACATAATTAAATGTACACTTAAATCATTTTAACACCTTGTGGTACAATACATAATCCAAAATGTAGCAAAAGTCTTGAACATGAATGAATCAAATATAGAAAAATACAATATTCATCTAGTGGACACATCATCCATGGGGGGGAGTAGGGCAGAGGGGAACCCAGTTGAGCCGGGCAGATGCCTGGATTGGGTTACATAACACAGGGCGGTACAACTCAATGTACCGGGTTAGGTTGATGTTAACAACAGTTGACATGGCCTGTGAAAAATTGAAAATAAATCTACTTTCCTTTATCATTTCCTTTGAAATTTTTAATGAATTCCTTTGAAATTTCATATATCAAAAGATTAAATCTTTATTTGTATATGCTGTGAAAATGAAATCAACGGTGTTTAAAGGGGAAAATTTGCCGTGGTCAAAGTTGGGCAAAATTTAAGACAATGATTTAATATTAATGCTAATAACTTTAAAAAAACAAAATTTTGATTTATTTTGATCTTATTTCTAGTAAACAGTTAAAACTACGTTGACTATTAGTACATTTTGAAATAAGCTGATAAGCTTAAATGATTATCACTTTAAGTGAGTAAATCTATTTCTGGATTATTAACAAAGTGCAATTTATTTGGGCCCATTTAAACTTCGAGGAATTACGTAATGATGACCTAATTTCTAGTATGTACATAGGACAAAATATTAAAAGATTAACACCAGTGGTTTTTACAGTTGGCAGTTTTGAAGTGTAACAAAAGCTTTCTCCAGGAAAACCAAGGTATTTCCTTAATTTCTCGAAGGAATGAAGTGAGCCAGTATCAGGTCTAGTAAGAGAACTTAGGGACATCTAACACTATGTCAACTTTTGGATCTGTAGATCTAACAGTTTCAAAACATGCCCTAGCTGTTAACAGAAGTCAGGGTGGCCCGACAGATGGACAGACAGATGACGGACAAAGGACCATGATTATAGCTCAGATGACTTTGAGACAATAGAGCTAAAAATGAATGAAATGACTAAACCTCTACCAAATAAATTAAAAGAACTGTTTGCACAGTTAAGGGTCAGTATTGTTAAGCATTGTCACTATCATCACCCTCAGTGTAAACGTCACTCTCATCACTTCTCCCATTGTCACTCTCACTGTCTTCTTCATAATTATCAATTTCGCTCATGTCATCATCCTCCATCTCATTTTCTTCATGAAGCAGGCTATCCAGAACTTGCTCTCCATCAAACAATTTGAGGATGAAATTTCCTTCTTCACCCAATCATGTGCGCATTTGCCGAGATATGGTTGATAAGGTTAACCCTAGAGTTTTCCTATTCAAGGACACAGAGACAAGGGGGAGGGAGGCGGGGTTAAAGGAACTGAGCTTGGACAGAGTTTGCTTTGCTTTTTTCTGGGGAATCTTGTTGAGAAGAAGTGTGTGCCAAACAGGGTTCATATCTTGGCACCCATTCCTCGTCCCATAAAGGGCGCAAAGGTACTTGTTCTCATGACTTCAAAACTGAAGCTGGTACTGTTTGAGAAGCCCCAGGAATAAGAAGAATTAATTTTGTGTTTTGAAAATGGTTTCAAACATTAAAGTTTATGTACGTTCCGCAAATGAATAAGAGAATCATCTCTTGATTGATCAGTATTCTCAAACTTGTCTGTATTACCACACAACGGATCAAGCTGACCCTATAAGTTGTATAGCATAACTGATAACCTTGACCTTGAACCAAGTTACTTGGCTTTAAGAACTACTTTATCGGAACCTCAATCTGTCAGAGAAACCGTGAGATTGTGTAAAAATAATAAATATATATATAGATTTCGAGAAAAATAGGCTACTGTCTGCTTTGAGGGCCTCAAAGTGACCGTGACCTTGACCTGTACCTAGATTTTGACCTCAGATGGCCGCGAAACAATGCTTATCATGTCGGCCATGCTTGAAAATATACATCTAGATACCAAGATCATCCAAATCTGCCAAGGCATTCCAGAAAAATTGTGACTCGATGATTGCATGGCATGATTGTGGCAAATCACTGATAATGGGGTAGGGGTTGGCTTTTTGGAGCTTCAAGGCAGAACTACCGTCTGTGCAACTTAAGACTGCCATTTTCTTATGTCCCAAAGTATACTTCAATTGAAAATAAACCTAAGATTAACGATAAAATTTTGCAATTAAATCCATGTATCCCTGGACTATTTATATGGTTGTATATTTTGTGAATACCAAGCCTCAGGCAGAGTACATAGTTTTCTTTATATTTCAGGACCAGTTGTCAGCAGTTTTATTTGGCCAGTTGCATTTTTAGTTCACTTTGTGGTCTTTTCAGATTGTCCTGAACCAAAATGCATGGATGATTGTCCCTTCGGACACATGGTTGATGAGCAGAAATGCAGGACGTGCAGATGCAGGCAGCATCCCTGTGACGTCAGTGCCAGTTTACATACACATTTAAAAGCCTGTAGAAGCTCCTTTTTGCGAGTGTAAATGAAACTGAGCCTGACAGGGGCCCAAGTGTGTGTGGTCAAACCAAAAGTATGAATCTTATATCAGTATTCACCTGTACAGACTTGTTGCAGAAGCCCAGATATGATATTCCTACCTTTTATCTTGCAACACCCTCATTCATATAGGCTTAAATAACTGTATAGACTAGTGTCAGTGGCCCCAGTATGATAAACCAGCCATAGTATATTCAATATAATCATTCTTAATGTGCATATAGAGATATCTGTATAGACTTTGATAGTGACCCCAGTATAATAAACCAACCATAGAAAATTAAATATAATAATTCTGTATGTGCATATTGAGATATCTGTATAGACTTTAGATAGTGGCCCCAGTATGATAAACCAACCGTGGTATATTAAATATAATCATTCTGTATGTGCATATTGAGATATCTTTATAGACTTTAGATAGTGGCCCCAGTATGATAAACCAACCATGGTATATTAAATATAATCATTCTATATGTGCATATTGAGATATCTGTATAAACTTTAGATAGTGGCCCCAGTATGCAGATAAACCATAGTATATTAAATATAATCATTCTGTATGTGCATATTGAGATATCTTTATAGACTTTAGATAGTGGCCCCAGTATGATAAACCAACCGTGGTATATTAAATATAATCATTCTGTATGTGCAAATTGAGATATCTGTATAGAATTTAGATAGTGGCCCCAGTATGAAAAACCAACCTTAGTATATTGAATATAATAATTCTGTATGTGCATATTGAGATATCTTTATAGGCTTTAGATATGGGCCCCAGCATGATAAACCAACCGTGGTATATTAAATATAATCATTCTGTATGTGCAAATTGAGATATCTGTATAGAATTTAGATAGTGGCCCCAGTATATTAACCAGCCATAGTATATTAAATATAATCATTCTGTATGTGCATATTGAGATATCTTTATAGACTTTAGATAGTGGCCCCAGTATGAAAAACCAACCATAGTATATTAAATATAATCATTCTGTATGTGCATATTGAGATATCTGTATAGACTTTAGATAGTGGCCCCAGTATGATAAACCAACCATGGTATATTAAATATAATCATTCTGTATGTGCATATTGAGATATCTTTATAGGCTTTAGATAGTGGCCCCAGCATGATAAACCAACCGTGGTATATTAAATAAAATCATTCTGTATGTGCAAATTGAGATATCTGTATAAACTTTAGATAGTGGCCCCAGTATGATAAACCAACCATGGTATATTGAATATAATAATTCTGTATGTGCATATTGAGATATCTTTATAGGCTTTAGATAGTGGCCCCAGCATGATAAACCAACCGTGGTATATTAAATATAATCATTCTGTATGTGCAAATTGAGATATCTTTATTGACTTTAGATAGTGGCCCCAGTATGATAAACCAACCATAGTATATTAAATATAATCATTCTGTATGTGCATATTGAGATATCTGTATAGACTTTAGATAGTGGCCCCAGTATGATAAACCAACCATAGTATATTAAATATGGTAATCATTCTGTATGTGCATATTAAGATATCTGTATAGACTTCAGATAGTGGCCCCAGTATGATAAACCAACCATAGTATATTAAATATAATAATTCTGTATGTGCATATTGAGATATCTTTATAGACTTTAGATAGTGGCACCAGTATGATAAACCAATCATGGTATATTAAATATAATCATTCTGTATGTGCATATTGAGATATCTTTATAGACTTTAGATAGTGGCACCAGTATGATAAACCAACCATGGTATATTAAATATAATCATTCTGTATGTGCATATTGAGATATCTGTATAGAGTTTAGATAGTGGCCCCAGTATGATAAACCAACCTTAGTATATTAAATATAATCATTCTGTAAGTGCATATTGAGATATCTTTATAGACTTTAGATAGTGGCCCCAGTATAATAAGCCAACCTTAGTATATCAAATATAATCATTCTGTATGTGCATATTGAGATATCTGTATAGACTTTAGATAGTGGCCCCAGTATAATAAGCCAACCTTAGTATATTAAATATAATCATTCTGTATGTGCATATTGAGATGTCTGTATAGACTTTAGATAGTGGCCCCAGTATGATAAACCAACCTTAGTATATTAAATATAATCATTCTGTATGTGCATATTGAGATATCTTTATAGACTTTAGATAGTGGCCCCAGTATAATAAGCCAACCTTAGTATATAAAATATAATAATTCTGTATGTGCATATAGAGATATCTGTATAGACTTTGATAGTGACCCCAGTATGATAAACCAACCTTATTATATTAAATATAATTATTCTGTATGTGCATATTGAGATGTCTTTAAAGGCTTTAGATAGTGGCCCCAGTATAATAAGCCAACCTTAGTATATTAAATATAATAATTATGTATGTGCATATTGAGATATCTGTATAGACTTTAGATAGTGGCCCCAGTATGATAAACCAACCTTAGTATATTAAATATAATCATTCTGTATGTGCTTATAGAGATATCTGTATAGACTTTAGATAGTGGCCCCAGTATAATAAGCCAACCTTAGTATATAAAATATAATAATTCTGTATGTGCATATAGAGATATCTGTATAGACTTTGATAGTGACCCCAGTATGATAAACCAACCTTATTATATTAAATATAATTATTCTGTATGTGCATATTGAGATGTCTTTAAAGGCTTTAGATAGTGGCCCCAGCATGATAAACCAACCGTGGTATATTAAATATAATCATTCTGTATGTGCATATTGAGATATCTTTATAGACTTTAGATAGTGGCCCCAGTATAATAAGCCAACCTTAGTATATAAAATATAATAATTCTGTATGTGCATATAGAGATATCTGTATAGACTTTGATAGTGACCCCAGTATGATAAACCAACCATAGTATATTAAATATAATCATTCTGTATGTGCATATTGAGATATCTTTATAGACTTTGATAGTGACCCCAGTATGATAAACCAACCTTAGTATATTAAATATAATCATTCTGTATGTGCATATTGAGATATCTTTATAGACTTTGATAGTGACCCAAGTATGATAAACCAACCTTAGTATATTTAATATAATCAATCTGTATGTGCATATTGAGATATCTTTATAGACTTTGATAGTGACCCCAGTATGATAAACCAACCTTAGTATATTTAATATAATCATTCTGTATGTGCATATTGAGATATCTGTATAGACTTTAGATAATGGCCCCAGTATAATAGGCCAACCTTAGTATATTAAATAAAATCATTCTGTATGTGCATATTGAGATATCTTTATAGACTTTAGATAGTGGCCCCAGTATAATAAGCCAACCTTAGTATATAAAATATAATCATTCTGTAAGTGCTTATAGAGATATCTGTATAGACTTTAGATAGTGACCCCAGTATGATAAACCAACCTTAGTATATTAAATATAATCATTCTGTATGTGCATATTGAGATTTCTTTATAGACTTTAGATAGTGGCCCCAGTATGATAAACCATCCATGGTATATTAAATATAATCATTCTGTATGTGCATATTGAGATATCTGTATAGACTTTAGATAGTGGCCCCAGCATGATAAACCAACCATGGTATATTAAATATAATCATTCTGTATGTGCATATTGAGATATCTGTATAGACTTTAGATAGTGGCCCCAGTATGATAAACCAACCATGGTATATTAAATATAATCATTCTGTATGTGCATATTAAGATATCTGTATAGACTTTTGATAGTGGCCCCAGTATGATAAACCAACCTTAGTAAATATAATCATTCTGTATGTGCATGTTGAGATATCTGTGTAGACCTTAGATAGTGGCCCAAGTATGGTTTAGCAACAGAAGTTCATGTAAATATGTTTTTTAAAATATATTAGACCAGTATTTATTGTGCATAAGCTTCTCATGTGTGATTCCATTTTAATAAATATTTGACAGGGCCACAGGTGCCCAGAAGGACAGCGGTGCCAACCCTTCCATGACTGTGAACTGGGAACACTTTGTGATATGACACCAAAGTGTATCTGTAAGCAGAATTCTCTCATACCCACAATATTATTTTCCCCTGTAGATTTCAGGGATACAGCTAATGTAATGCGGACAGTACATGTCTCATCTATCTATAAAACTGTAAGTTTCCCTTAAAACATTTTCTGTTGTTGAGTCCAAACCAAATTATGGAAAGTATATTATTTTTCACTTATGATTTGCCTTATTATGGAACTCTACCTTTTCACCTGTACAATGTAAATTGTGACATTGGATGTTTCCTGAATTTGTTAACTTGACAGCTGCCAAATCAAATTACACTCTTGACCAGTACTGTAACCTTAAAGATTTCCACTCCAGTGTCAAAATGTAGTCTAGAACTGGGCCCATGTGTTGTATCTTCTGTTGTCAGAATCACATTAGTGGAGAGTATTCATGCTTTCTAAGAGTAAGGCTATTTCTACAAAAATCTGGATTAACACTTTTTGTAGACAGGGCCTTTACTACTCAGAAGGCCACTTTTAAGGTCCACACCTAAAACACCCCGACTTGGTTAAATCTTGTTATGTGTGACCACATGGTGATCAGACACTTCATGGGTATATTATACATTAATGATTTGTTGTTGTGTTACAGCCCACATCCCAGTCCCTGAGCCGCCCCCTAATCCTGCCTGCCCCATACCTATGTGTATGACCAGCTGTGAGTTTGGGATGAAGAGGAACAGCCATGGATGTGAGACATGTGAGTGCAATGAGAAACCATGCCAGGTACGTGCTATAATAATATCACTGCACCACTCTATATACATTCCTGTATCATGTAACTTTAAATATACTTCCTTTTACTTCCTTTCCCATCAGTAAGTGATGTGTTAATTTTGAAATCAGTGGCTGTTGCATTTTGACAAAAGTATGTGTAAGATTTACCTGACCGACATCTTCAATCTTGTACATGTTTACACCAGTCAAAGGATAGAACCTGTTGAAAATGGTATCATTAATGTTGTTATAAGAGTGACTTTAAACATTGACCCATTACAAATAAAACACATACACATATTTCTCATGATTATGCTGCCTGTATTTTCTTAATTTATTGCCTGTTGTTCCGTGATAGTGTTAACTATATGTATAAGACTAAAACTGCAATTTCTTCATTTTACACTTTAAATTGTATTTTTCATTCTTGTAAATAACAGGTCATGTTGGAGTGTTAGCCCAGCCTTCCTGCATTTTACCTTAATTCATGAAAACAGATTAATGTGACTGAATCAAACATATCTATATGATGACATCCTTTGAAGAACACTTGCCTACCACTAGGAACAGTCGTTAAAATTCTCATTGCTGGTACATTTTGAATCCAAATTATTTAATAATTTCAGAAATGATGTGTGTATATATGCCTAAAACTGTCCCTTGATCTTTGGTAACAAGGATTAAACCAAAGAGTGACATCATTCATACATATTTCCACTCTTACTCTGCGCAGTTTTAAGAAATTGACTAGCACTGTTCAGTTCTTCAGAAGTGTAAAGGGCAAATTAATAAAAATGCTGACTGAACATGCAAGACAAGTCTTACTATTTCCACTGAAGATCAGAAGTTTTGAGGCACAAGGAATGCAAGAATAATGCTTATAAGTTCAGTTGATTTACAATAACAGAGACAGTATTCAGCTGAAATGCATGACTGAGTTGACTAAATTACAGAGACTATTTGTATTGCTTTCTTGCTGTCATCCTTAATGTGGCAAAATGGTGTTTATTGTCAGACTGACAGTACTTGCTTATACTAAAATTGATCATCAAGGAGTGAATAAAACCCCGATGCAATAAAAATAGCTTTGCGCCATTACCGCAAGTGCAAATGTACAATAGACTTTCACTTGTAAAATGTTGGTATGAGCAGAAGGGAGGTCATCAAATCACATATCATGATATTGTTAAAAACTTTGTTTAACAGAGTACCACCTGTCCTGAGGGCACAGTCTGCAAACCTCGTATTACCAAGTGTGACCGTCCAGAATGTCCAGTTGAGACTGGTTGTGTGGGTAGGTAGATAAACATATTCCAAATTTGTTTAGGGGGAGCTTTCAGGTCTTTAGTGTACATATGTTTAAATAAAATGAAAAGTGAAGTGACCTGCCATTTTAACATTACACCTTGCATTTGAGTTTTATTATGTCAGAAATTTTATAAGTGACAAACAGTTCCTTAAATAATGTTTTATACCCCACAAATCTCTCTTGTTTTAAGGTGACAGCCTTGAAGGGTCATACCAAGATCTTCCTGTGGAAAAATTTCTGTTCCAATTTTGTTGTTCAAAATAAATGTTTAGACACATGTAAAATTTCTTCTGGTTATATAGTAGGCAACAGTGACTGCAACTTTAATTCCTTAAGCGGTATTTTTTATTGTTTTTATTGTAAATTTTATTGTTTATAAGAACTAAATTATAATATTTCATCTTGTTAATTGTTCATTGATATGAGAAAAATTATCAGAATTCTTTCTTTTATTCTATGAAAATATCATAAACTTTTGTTAAATTTCACTATAATTTTGCAAAGTTCTCAGTGTTTTTAGTCACAGGCCATGCTTATCAGTTGAGCATTATGAACCTTTCTCAATTGATTTTAGCTCCACCACTGTGTGCCTTCATGCGTGACCACGGTAACAGACCTTCAGGTCACGTGGTTGAATGTGATGAGAGCGGGAGTTTCAAGCCGAGGCAGTGTCATGAACCGTCAAGCCTGTGTTGGTGTGTTGACGACCGAGGAGAAGAGATAGACGGGACCAGGGCGTCTGTCAAACAGGAGGAGGATAAACCTACCTGTGGTGAGTCCACGAGGAATCCATGTCACAAGTATTTACAAGAGGCAGTGATGTTTACATGTCCGACTGAAAGTATTCTGTATATAGCTATGGGTCATTCCCTGTAATATCAGTGTCTGCACTTTAGTTCAATAACTGCTTTAGCTAGAAACTTAAAATTTGGCAGCTGTACAAGTCAAAGTAGAATTTCCTTTAAAATGCAGTACATTGCCATTAAATGAGTAAATATATATACAGGGCCTGAAGTCAAAGATAATTTCCACATTACTATTGAGAGCTAGCAGGGCTGAAAGTTACCAGCCCTTCAGAAATTTTACCTATGCTCCCTGGAAGTGAGACCGACCTCTTGCATTTGATTTCTTCTGTCAAATATGAGGAAATCCATTGGATATTGTAATGACTCATTTGGGGAAGGTTGTGATGCAAGGCCATTGAAATGAATACTGATTGAAATGACAATGGCCAATGAACGAGACTTGTGGCACATAGCACACACATGTCAAAAGATATGGACTATGCTTCCAAGGTCAGGGCATGCTCCAGCAGTGATGCAAACATTTCTGGTTTCTTTGTAATCCATGATCACATTTACAAAGAGTCCAAATTCATATAATTTGATAAAATTTCTGTCAGATACCTGTCAATAAAGTAAAGCTTATTTAACATTGCTGCATGATTTCAGTCTACAACAGAACAGTTAAGGTCCATGTGTCTTTCTTGATGCATCACGACTTTGAGCAGTTAACAGAGCATCTTGGCCGCTTGAAGACGTAAGTAACTATTTTATACAACTTATATCAGTCTGTCTGAGGGAAGAGAGTGAAGACTATTATATCATTCTTTTGTTTATTACCAACCTTTGTAACCTGATTACCTCATTAGCTGATTGTCACAGGTAGTTGTACACTGATAGGTAAGAGCTTTGTCATAAGTTCATCTGTGGATTGATTTGTGGTTAGATGATGTGTGGTTAGATGATGTGTGGTTAGATGATGTGTAGTTAGATGATGTGTGGCTTATGACTGTAGATATACATTGATATCAGTCTGCATATATTTATGGTGGCTTTTCTGCTCTCAGACTTGCCAACCGTAGTTACCTCTTATCTTGAGAGTCATGGTGGTTTTATTAGATTTATACCACCATGACTTAGTATAATTACTGAAAATATTTATAGTATAATTATAAATCTAATAAAACATCATGAAGACCACCATGACTCTTACGATAAGCGTTAGTATAATTGCATATCTAATATCTATTATATTATATTATATTATATTTTTTTAAAAGTGTAGCAGAACAACGGTTCATGGCAGTCACGAATGCTGTGATATTTTTTTCTTGATTCCTACTTGTTAAACTGTATGAAACACAAGTTAATATTGAATTCAGATACTGGTATATTAATTATAAATATGGTTGTACAGGGTTGTACACGAGCACGTGAGCCAGTGGTTGATGGTTGACAAGGAGTTCATCGTACAGCTGCGTGTGGAGCCACACACACACATCACACACATGCTGGTGGTGGAGTTTGACGTGATCCGCTACAAGGAGGTAGACCTGGCCTCGGCTGTACATGTTATGCGTGATCGTATGCACCGTGGTGGCTGCCATGTACACTATGGCCTTCATAGACTCCAGCCTGATCCACACACACTGCACTACCACCACGAGTTTGAGCCAGAGACTGCTGGACATCCAATCAGGGAACATCATGGTCTGTGGTACAGGCTCTGTCGCAATAAGCTGCCGGTTGCCATGGCATGTGCTGCTGGAGTTGTCCTGCTGCTTGGGGTGATCACTCTCCTCTGTGTGGTATGTTACGATTTTCATCTTACGTACTCTCCTCTGTGTGGAATGTTACGATTTTCATCTAACATACTCTCCTCTGTGTGGTATGTTAATGCTCACATCTTACATACTCTCCTCTGTGTGGTATGTTACAGTTTACATCTTACATACTCTCCTCTGTGTGGTATGTTACGATTTTTATCTTACATACTCTCCTCTGTGTGGTATGTTACAGTTTACATCTTACATACTCTCCTCTGTGTGGTCTGTTACAGTTTACATCTTACATACTTTCCTCTGTGTGGTATGTTACAGTTTACATCTTACATACTTTCCTCTGTGTGGTATGTTACAGTTTACATCTTACATACTCTCCTCTGTGTGGTATGTTACAATTTACATCTTACATACTTTCCTCTGTGTGGTATGTTACAATTTCCATCTTACATACTCTTCTCTGTGTGGTATGTTACAGTTTACATCTTACATACTCTCCTCTGTGTGGTATGTTACAGTTTACATCTTACATACTCTCCTCTGTGTGGTATGTTACGATTTTTTTTATCTTACATACTCTCCTCTGTGTGGTATGTTACAATTTTCATCTTACATACTCTCCTCTGTGTGGTATGTTACAGTTTACATCTTACATACTCTCCTCTGTGTGGTCTGTTACAGTTTACATCTTACATACTCTCCTCTGTGTGGAATGTTACAATTTTCATCTTACATACTCTCCTCTGTGTGGTATGTTACAGTTTACATCTTACATACTCTCCTCTGTGTGGTCTGTTACAGTTTACATCTTACATACTCTCCTCTGTGTGGAATGTTACAATTTTCATCTTACATACTCTCCTCTGTGTGGTATGTTACAGTTTACATCTTACATACTCTCCTCTGTGTGGTCTGTTACGATTTTCATCTTACATACTCTCCTCTGTGTGGAATGTTACAATTTTCATCTTACATACTCACCTCTGTGTGGTATGTTACAGTTTACATCTTACATACTCTCCTCTGTGTGGTATGTTACAGTTTACATCTTATATACTCTCCTCTGTGTGGTATGTTACAGTTTAAATCTTACATACTCACCTGTGTGTGGTATGTTACAGTTTACATCTTACATACCCTCTTCTGTGTGGTATGTTACCATTTTCATCTTACATACTCTCCTCTGTGTGGTATGTTACGATGTTTATCTTACATACTCTTCTCTGTGTTGTATGTTACGATTTTTATCTTACATACTCTTCTCTGTGTGGTATGTTACGATTTTCATCTTACATACTCTCCTCTTTGTGGTATTTTACGATTTTCATCTTACATACTCACCTCTGTGTGGTATGTTACGATTTTTATCTTACATACTCTTCTCTGTGTGGTATGTTACGATTTTCATCTTACATACTCTCCTCTGTGTGGTATGTTACGATTTTCATCTTACATACTCTCCTCTTTGTGGTATTTTATGATTTTCATCTTACATACTCACCTCTGTGTGGTATGTTACGATTTTTATCTTACATACTCTTCTCTGTGTGGTATGTTAGGATTTTCATCTTACATACTCTCCTCTGTGTGGTATGTTTATGTTCACATCTTACATACTCTTCTCTGTGTGGTATGTTACGATTTTCATCTTACATACTCACCTCTGTGTGGTATGTTACGATTTTTATCTTACATACTCTTCTCTGTGTGGTATGTTACGATTTTCATCTTACATACTCTCCTCTGTGTGGTATGTTATGATTTTCATCTTACGTACTCTCCTCTGTGTGGTATTTTACGATTTTCATCTTACATACTCACCTCTGTGTGGTATGTTACGATTTTTATCTTACATACTCTTCTCTGTGTGGTATGTTACGATTTTCATCTTACATACTTTCCTCTGTGTGGTATGTTAATGTTCACATCTTACATACTCTTCTCTGTGTGGTATGTTACAGTTTACATCTTACATTCTCTCCTCTGTGTGGTATGTTACAATTTTCATCTTGCATACTCTCCTCTGTGTGGTATGTTACAATTCTCATCTTACATACTCTCCTCTGTGTGGTATGTTACATAGAAAGATGTTGAATGGCCATGCTGGTCCATCTCATGGAGATATAGAACAAGAATACACAGAAAAAGTCGGATCACCCCGTATGGGAATCGAACCCATGACCCTCCGATTGCCGGTCGTCTGCTCTCTAGTATGTATAATACCAGTCACAGTAGTGACGTCACTTCGCTGGTTCCTATGAAAGTGTGCTGATACACAGAGGAAGTTGGGGATCCCTGTAAGCTCAGTGGTAGAGCAGACGACCGGCAATCGGAGGGTCATGGGTTCGATTCCCATACGGGGTGATCCGACTTTTTCTGTGTATTCTTGTTCTATATCTGGTATGTTACAGTTTACATTTTACATAATCTCCTCTGTGTGGTATGTTACAATTTCCATCTTACATACTCTCCTCTGTGTGGAATGTTACAGTTTAATCTTACATAATCTCCTCTGTGTGGTATGTTACAATTTCCATCTTACATACTCTCCTCTGTGTGGAATGTTACAATTTCATCTTACATACTCACCTCTGTGTGGTATGTTACAGTTTACATCTAATGCTGTGTTTCCATGTATCTGTAAAAATCGTATGGCAAAAGACGTACGTACGCTCCGTAGTGTGCAGTCCGTCAAAACTGTTTCCATAAGTACGTACGTTTTTCTTGCGGATACCCTTTAATGTGCCTCTTCTGAAACTGCAAGGACGACAGGCAGGAAGAAGGTCAATATATCCAATCACACCTGGCCCCGGGGCACTGTTGGGAAATGTAGGCATTTTTGCCATCCGCAAAACGGATGAATCGCTCACCGATCCATTTCGATGCTGTCCATTTTTGCGGATACCCATGCGGAGCACGTTTAAACCTACATGTAGAAACAGCTCATCTTAAAAAGAGGGATCTGATTTTTTGCGTACGAGACGTACCAGATTTACAGATGAATGGAAACACAGCTTTACATACTTTCCTCTGTGTGGTATGTTACAGTTTACATCTTACATACTCTCCTATGTGTGGTATGTTACAGTTTACATCTGACATACTCTCCTCTGTGTGGTATGTTTCAATTTACATCTTACATACTTTCCTCTGTGTGGTATGTTACAGTTTACATCTTACATACTCTCCTCTGTGTGGTATGCTACAGTTTACATCTTACATACTCACCTGTGTGTGGTATGTTACAATTTCCATCTTACATACTCTCCTCTGTGTGGTATGTTAATGTTCACATCTTATATACTTTCCTCTGTGTGGTATGTTACAGTTTACATCTTACATACTCTCCTCTGTGTGGTATGTTACAGTTTACATCTTACATACTTTCCTCTGTGTGGTATGTTACAGTTTACATCTTACATACTCTCCTCTGTGTGGTATGTTACAATTTACATCTTACATACTTTCCTCTGTGTGGTATGTTACAGTTTACATCTTACATACTTTCCTCTGTGTGGTATGCTACAGTTTACATCTTACATACTCACCTGTGTGTGGTATGTTACAATTTCCATCTTACATACTCTCCTCTGTGTGGTATGTTAATGTTCACATCTTATATACTTTCCTCTGTGTGGTATGTTACAGTTTACATCTTACATACTCTCCTCTGTGTGGTATGTTACAGTTTACATCTTACATACTTTCCTCTGTGTGGTATGTTACAGTTTACATCTTACATACTCTCCTCTGTGTGGTATGTTACAGTTTACATCTTACATACTTTCCTCTGTGTGGTATGTTACAGTTTACATCTTACATACTTTCCTCTGTGTGGTATGTTACAGTTTACATCTTACATACTCTCCTCTGTGTGGTATGTTACAATTTACATCTTACATACTTTCCTCTGTGTGGTATGTTACAGTTTACATCTTATATACTTTCCTCTGTGTGGTATGTTACAGTTTACATCTTACATACTCTCCTCTGTGTGGTATGTTACAGTTTACATCTTACATACTTTCCTCTGTGTGGTATGTTACAGTTTACATCTTACATACTTTCCTCTGTGTGGTATGTTACAGTTTACATCTTACATACTCTCCTCTGTGTGGTATGTTACAATTTACATCTTACATACTTTCCTCTGTGTGGTATGCTACAGTTTACATCTTACATACTCTCCTCTGTGTGGTATGCTACAGTTTACATCTTACATACTTTCCTCTGTGTGGTATGCTACAGTTTACATCTTACATACTCTCCTCTGTGTGGTATGTTACAGTTTACATCTTACATACTTTCCTCTGTGTGGTATGTTACAGTTTACATCTTACATACTCTCCTCTGTGTGGTATGTTACAATTTACATCTTACATACTCTCCTCTGTGTGGAATGTTACAGTTTAATCTTACATAATCTCCTCTGTGTGGTATGTTACAATTTCCATCTTACATACTCTCCTCTGTGTGGAATGTTACAATTTCATCTTACATACTCACCTCTGTGTGGTATGTTACAGTTTACATCTAATGCTGTGTTTCCATGTATCTGTAAAAATCGTATGGCAAAAGACGTACGTACGCTCCGTAGTGTGCAGTCCGTCAAAACTGTTTCCATAAGTACGTACGTTTTTCTTGCGGATACCCTTTAATGTGCCTCTTCTGAAACTGCAAGGACGACAGGCAGGAAGAAGGTCAATATATCCAATCACACCTGGCCCCGGGGCACTGTTGGGAAATGTAGGCATTTTTGCCATCCGCAAAACGGATGAATCGCTCACCGATCCATTTCGATGCTGTCCGTTTTTGCGGATATGCATGCGGAGCACGTTTAAACCTACATGTAGAAACAGCTCATCTTAAAAAGAGGGATCTGATTTTTTGCGTACGAGACGTACCAGATTTACAGATGAATGGAAACACAGCTTTACATACTTTCCTCTGTGTGGTATGTTACAGTTTACATCTTACATACTCTCCTATGTGTGGTATGTTACAGTTTACATTTGACATACTCTCCTCTGTGTGGTATGTTTCAATTTACATCTTACATACTTTCCTCTGTGTGGTATGTTACAGTTTACATCTTATATACTTTCCTCTGTGTGGTATGTTACAGTTTACATCTTACATACTCTCCTCTGTGTGGTATGCTACAGTTTACATCTTACATACTCACCTGTGTGTGGTATGTTACAATTTCCATCTTACATACTCTCCTCTGTGTGGTATGTTAATGTTCACATCTTATATACTTTCCTCTGTGTGGTATGTTACAGTTTACATCTTACATACTCTCCTCTGTGTGGTATGTTACAGTTTACATCTTACATACTTTCCTCTGTGTGGTATGTTACAGTTTACATCTTACATACTCTCCTCTGTGTGGTATGTTACAATTTACATCTTACATACTTTCCTCTGTGTGGTATGTTACAGTTTACATCTTACATACTCTCCTCTGTGTGGTATGCTACAGTTTACATCTTACATACTCACCTGTGTGTGGTATGTTACAATTTCCATCTTACATACTCTCCTCTGTGTGGTATGTTAATGTTCACATCTTATATACTTTCCTCTGTGTGGTATGTTACAGTTTACATCTTACATACTCTCCTCTGTGTGGTATGTTACAGTTTACATCTTACATACTTTCCTCTGTGTGGTATGTTACAGTTTACATCTTACATACTCTCCTCTGTGTGGTATGTTACAGTTTACATCTTACATACTTTCCTCTGTGTGGTATGTTACAGTTTACATCTTACATACTTTCCTCTGTGTGGTATGTTACAGTTTACATCTTACATACTCTCCTCTGTGTGGTATGTTACAATTTACATCTTACATACTTTCCTCTGTGTGGTATGTTACAGTTTACATCTTATATACTTTCCTCTGTGTGGTATGTTACAGTTTACATCTTACATACTCTCCTCTGTGTGGTATGTTACAGTTTACATCTTACATACTTTCCTCTGTGTGGTATGTTACAGTTTACATCTTACATACTTTCCTCTGTGTGGTATGTTACAGTTTACATCTTACATACTCTCCTCTGTGTGGTATGTTACAATTTACATCTTACATACTTTCCTCTGTGTGGTATGCTACAGTTTACATCTTACATACTCTCCTCTGTGTGGTATGTTACAATTTACATCTTACATACTTTCCTCTGTGTGGTATGCTACAGTTTACATCTTACATACTTTCCTCTGTGTGGTATGTTACAGTTTACATCTTACATACTCTCCTCTGTGTGGTATGTTACAGTTTACATCTTACATACTTTCCTCTGTGTGGTATGTTACAGTTTACATCTTACATACTCTCCTCTGTGTGGTATGTTACAATTTACATCTTACATACAATATTTAATTAAATAAAGTTGAATTGTTCATGGGTACACATGCTGTGGTACTTCAGTGATATTCTTTCCCCTTTAATTTGAACTATTTTTGCTTTTGTTATTATTTAAAAAAAAAAATGTAAATAAATTTGGGAATCACATGACAGGTTTCTTGTCTTGATTAATTATGAAATCCCTCTTGAACTCTTTTTATGTATGCAATTGTTACTCAACATACTATAAGAAGTGTACCTCAAGGCTCCTGTTTTAAGTCTCCCGTGTCTTGTACATTTAGTATGTTTCCAGTTAAAATCAAATGTGTTAAAAATTTGATGCAGTAAAATTAAATTTGACCATTTTATGGGTGGTAATTTTGTGGGCACAATTCTGTATGATGGTTACAATAAGAAGATTTGTTAAGTCAACTGTGACACACAGGTCAGCCCCAACAGTTGAGATTCACTGAACATTGGTATACTTAATGATTTGACAGCTAAAGAAGAAACATCAGAGAACCAAGCGTTTGATGGCAGCTGCTGACAGAGGGGAAGCCTACAAAAAGGTAAAGCTAAAAAATAACATTGTTTTCTCTGGGGCAGGTAATGAAAATGTAATCCAGTGAAGAGGAATTTGATTATTAATTGCAGCATTTAGAATAACTGTTTTACAGTCATCACAGAAGAGTTTATTTTGGTAATCACTACTGTCTAGTCTGATATAGTTTGTCCCGTTTGTATCCTAGATTGTGTTATAATTATACCAAATTCTTTCAAGTTTACCCCCAGTCACCCATCCAATAACTAACCCAGCGCAAATAAAATATGAAGTGTCATTTTGACTGTATTACCAATATTCTCTAATGCTTGCTTGCAATGTGGCATGAAGTTTTGTACCTGAATAGTAATTAACTGTAAATTAAATTGTTAAGTATGAAACCATACACCAGGTCCACTGGCAGAACTGGATTCCAAAATTATAGCCAAGCTTATCCCAGGGGCATGGACATAGAACGAGAAATGATTAATACATTCAAGAATTACCTCAAATTAGGTAAAAGTTTATCAGGTTTTTCAGTTTGAAATATTATTTAGGCTATAAATGTTGTTAAGGTGCTTGAAACACTGAAAGTACAGATATAGGATGCAATAGGAGGATGTGACTGTTTTACATGATCCCATCCAATCATGGAGGAAACTGACATCTTATACTTCTGTTGCCCAATTAATTAAGGGAAATTTATCACTTGGATATTGGATGTGTTGTTTTGGATATTGATCATTTTAATGTCAGACATTTAAGTAGGAAGCCATGCAATGATGATGAAATGCCAGGTTGAAGTTTCACCTAAAATAACATTTAATACTGATAAGCTCCACGATGGGGACATAAAAATATGACATAGTATTTACATACATTCTGATGGGTTCGCAATGGCCTTGTGTATCTCGTTTCCTTCAGAAAGAAATCTTTGTATTGGTAATTGCACAAAGTCCTTTAAACATACCAGGTTATACAGCTGTCCTATCTGCGTTACAGAATCTTGCCTTCACAAACCAGCTGTATGACCATGCAGCCATGATCGATGCTGACAGTGACATCAGAAAGGTCAAGCTGGAGTTCATCCCGGAGGAGAAGACCCCTCTGCCACAGTAGAGGGTCAGTAAAGCTCCAGCGGGTGTCAGCACCATCACTGATTGACCAATCAGCTGTATGATGTGTGATAGTATCACTTTGTGATGGACACTGGATGTCCACTGATTTTAAAGATTATATATGTGTACAATTAACATTTCTGTCTATAAGAATTTATGAAGGGACCAATTTATCATTGAAAGGCACTGTTATATGTGATATGCAGCCCCCTTTGGATGTTGATACATACACTTGCACACGTATATGTTATACTGATATACTTTGAGCAGAAAAATTGTTGTTACACAAAAAATGAACTCAAGGAATATTTTAAAATTCCACATTTTGAGGAAAAAAAATTGTTTGTTTACATAAGCCCTTTAAAGTAAAAACGATTGATAATATCCAAGCCGTGTAAGCTAATATTCAGAATTTTTCATGAGAAACAGTGGCCTAATTGTATACATTGAGCCATGTATTGTATTTTATGAAATGTTTGTAATCAAGACTGGTTTTGGTATTGCACTATACACAGACATGTGACAACAGAAAGTTTACTAAGATGCTACCTTCCAGGGTACTGTTGTTGATTTCCTGATTAAAATTTGACACCAGTGCAATATGCGAAGTTGTGTATGTTTCCTTCTTGCTTTTAATATATAGCATTTTATTTTAAAGATTTTAGCACACTGTTCAGCTTATAGATTTGGCTTAATACATTTCTACAGACTAAAATTAACAAGTTTTCTACATTTGGGTAACAAAGGAGAAGTTACAATACTCAATAGTACATTCAGTACCATCACTGCACCTTAGTCTACAAGACAACTTACCGTACTGGTATGTCTGGATGCATAATGGATTTCGGAGCTGCCGTCAACTGTCTTCATCAACACATTGCAATTTCTCAGAGGCATAATATCTCTGTAATGTCATTCTGTTGTCCATATCAAAAGCTTTTACTTTTGGTGAAGGATTGGCTCTTAATATTTGATGACAGTACATTAAATGTTCAATAATTATAATCTACCAGTGTGGAATAAGCATATCACAAATATACAGCTGTCAGTTAAAGTTCTTATTGTCATTCTACACTTGTCAACACAGACAAGTCAAAGTCTGTACAGATAAACATCTGATCACTGAACTTTTGGAAGACAGTTTTCCCTCATGACAATGATGTCATGTGATCCAGACTCATAAAAACAGAGTCATAAAAAGATGGTGGCAACATTTAACTATAACTCACATGACACAAGCAACTCAGAGAATTACATATCTGTTTTTAAAGTGATGATAAACTAATCTACCATATGTTTTCAGATTACATGTACCATATTTCTTGCTGTAAGATGATGAAACACATTAATTTTAAACATTTTTTCTACATATCGGTACTTGGATAGTAAATGAGTCTACTTAAGAAATGGGACTTTTGGATTTGTATCTGAGGAAGAATCAGTTGTAATTAATTAACATGTGATCTATATTGGCATAAGGCAAGGTAATCTGTAGATAACCAGTTCCAGTGAGATTAGTTTGTTTGTAAATTTGTTATAATTGGATCCCATGTCAGTACAGAGGAGCAGGTGCCTTAAGATCCAGTGTACTGTAGATATATGCAATCAATTTTGTTTCTGTGAATTTCATACAAAGGAAACTTTGTTGACTATGACTGCAATACAGTAAGACAGGGTGACCAGAATCAAATCTCACACTCTTTTTTTCTCTTAGTGACAAGTGTTTTTTTCTGGGTTTTATTTTTTTTAATCACAAACTTTTTTGTCAGTGACAAGCGTTCCTTTTTCACTGTTACATGATTAAATCTCAAGCTGTTAAATGTATATCGGTGTGGTCAGTATTTATAAAGGTAATTTGCTTTTTTCAATTTTATTTAGGTACAAGAATCTCATACAGAATTTGACTGGAAAAGAAAGTACATTACTGACAAAAGTGATGGCAGTTCTTTCATGACTATATTATGACGTTTAATATACATGTATGTAAACGTTACCCTGGGAGCAATTGCAAGACACTACTGGTTCCATGTATTTGTTTGATTTAAACCCCTGGCACTTGGAGTCTCTCACCAGAACATTACTGTTCAAATAATGCTGGTTTTGGTTTTAGGATAAGAATGGAATCAGGATCTGTCACAATATTTTATACATTACTTGTTATTAGATTTTCTTCCTCAGTGAATACTCTTCTTTCGTCACAAGCATATTTTGTTATCACTTTGTTATTTTTTTACACAAGAATGTGGTGCATTCCTTTTATGTGTGTTTTACAAGGGGCACTCTCCCCATTGATGTTTCAAATTTCTTTATGTCTAATTCTGTGACTATGGATGTAAATTTATTTTTTCGGTATATGTGATACAAAATAAAGATTCACAATAACAAAGAATTTGGTTGAATTTTCTTATGTGTTTTGCCCTATATTGGACAGATTTAAAAAGTTTCGAGTTTTGGTTATCAGGAAACTGACATCTCGCATGGAAACTGAACCGTGTGGTTAAAGTAGTGCATTTTTGGCAAATTAAACAGCTATTTTAAAACTGAAACACTTGAGTCACGTCATGGTATAAAGCTCAGCAATCAGGCTGTGGACCTTCAGGAAATGTGTTTTTACTATATATGTATTTCTATCATCCTGCACTGGTCTAACAAAGTGGCAAACAAGTTCTTCAAAAATGTGACGACGTATTAATTTCAGGTCTTGGCCCATGTGTCATTTTATTTTTGTTCTAAATATTGCAAATATATTTATCTTGTTGAGAGGTATATGCACACTCGGGCAGAACCAACTACATTATATGACGAATTTCTTTGCTTCCGAAGGTATTTATGAAATGGATTCAAACCAGATACTTGATCAGGCGTGTTCATCTGTATGATAAAAGGAATACGAATGTGCATCATCCTTGCATACATTCCATACAAGTGTGAAGGAAAATAAGTTGGTTCTTCGTAGTTCTTGGATATTCATTTCCACATTTTTGTTACGATATTGCATTACTGACCATGATTTTAGCGCTGGATCCATAATCTATTTGGCTCCGGGTCCCTTGCCACAAGCTGTCGGTCCCCTCATGCTTGTTGTGTTGAATCGGTCTTGTTAGATTATAAAGAGGTTTAATGGTGAATTGGTGGTAAAATCGTTGTACGTAAAAAATAAACAGTTTAAACTAGAATATGTGAAGAAACGATCGGACCTTGTAATTCTCCAAATGATGGTAGACCCCCGTTTTTCCATTAATCCAGAGTTAAGTTGCAAGGTGTAGCCCCTTCTTCACCATATTTAGTGGTTAACACACGACTCACTAGTTGAATACATTATTGGACTAATATGACCTATTTGGAGTCGTAACTGCAGTAATATGGAAAAGTCACTGCAGGGGCTACCCATCTCCCACTTATTGCCTCGATATTACCGTGCATTGCCGGTTATCTTCGAATACAAATGAGTAGTACAAAAAAAGAGTGTACATGTAAGTGTACAAGAAGTGTAAATCAGGTCTCTGTGGTAACCTGTCTTACTACAGGTGCATCGCATGACCGACAATGCAAGGAAGACATGCTTAACGCAGTCAGAAATTGTTAAGTATATATGAATATATATTCCTCCGATCATGCAAAAAATTATTGGTGAAAATTTCATTCAACAATTTCATTAACGTATGCGAAATGTAACAAGTATTGAGTAAAAATTCATAAAAAAGTTAAAAATTCTCACCAATATATGTCTTTGATAGCTTTATATTGGCTTTACCAGTTATTGAAAATCTAAGATGTCTTCGTATTAATACATAGATTTAATGTAAATTTGCGTATTTCAGTGCCAATGTTTCATATAAATGCAATGCGATAAAAATAATCAAATGCAAAGTCACTAATATGTATGCATATGAATCTGAACCCTATTCTGTTTAAGACAAACAGGACTATATGGTTTATCTAAATTTCATCGAGATCTTTATAACATGGTGAATATTCATAAATAAGAACCAAGCAATAAATAATGTTTATTGTTTAAGGCTTACAGTAAGGTGTAGCAGTTGTGGAAAAGTGAAGCCGGCGCCCGAGCGGTCACCTGACATTCGACACGGTCGGACCCGCACCAGCTCCCTCAGCAAAGACACAGTATAACAGGAAGTTTTTGTGATTGTTCGGATCTTGAAAGGCGAAAGTAGAAGATATAGATAGAATGAATGAGCGATAGACGTTGAAATGCCACACCATGCAGGCCAGGCCCAAACGCCTCCCCAGGTTAGCCCAGGACCACCAGGCACCGGGTCCAAGAAGCGAATTCAGGCGAGCAACCACGCCCTTTCGGAGCAGAACGCCTGTACACCGCCTTTACCCTCATGCAGACAGCACAGCTTTGTCTAGAACTCTTCTTTTGAATGTTAGAGAGCGTCATTGGTTATCGTCATCGGTCAACAGCGAGATGTATAATAATTAAATTACATGTTCCTTAATGAGAGTTTTTAGCTCAGCTGACTCTAAGTCGTCCGAGCTATAGTCGTGGTCCATTGCCCGTCGTCCGTCCGTCTGTCCGTAAGACTGGCACGTTTCGACACCGTTGGACCTACGAATCTGAAATTCGGCATACAGTTAGATGTTCCCAAAATCTCCTACCATGCCGAAAATTGGGTCAATAGGACTTCGTTCCTTCGAGATATTAAGGAAAAAACCTCAATTTTATTAGAAATCTATTTTCACACTTCAGGACTGCCTAATATCAAAACCACTCTGGTTTTCTTCATATTTACCATAAATATTCCTCTATATAGTTCCTATGTACATGCCAGAAATTAAGTCAGTATTATTTAATTTAAAAAAGTTATGGGCCCAAACATAATGGACTTTGTAAAAAAATCAGGAAAGATATTTGGTCACTTAAGACCAAAAGTGTTAAAGGTAGGGACTTTTTTTCAGTAATACAACTTTATTTGATCAAAATTTAATTGTATACCAAAAATTAGATCAAAATCTGTTAAATTTTTATAAATATTGGCAAAAATATAAAATTGGTACCTTAAATTTTGCCCAAGTTAGACCATGGCACATTTTTTCCCTGTAACTGCTGAGGATTTAATTTTCAAAGCATGTTTTTGTTACCATTTCAACTGTTAACACCAAAAATTTGAAACCAGTTGATCAAAAACTAGATTTTATTCAAGTTTTCAAGCACCATGTCACATATTGTTTACATCAAGCTAGTGTTATGCATTTTGCTAGAGCTCAGCTCCCCAGCTTCAGCTCTAAGTTCCTTAAATTTGGCATACAGTTAGATGTCTCCAAAATCCCCTACCATGCCAAGAATTTGATCACTAGGACTTAATTTCTTCGAAATATTAATGAAAAACTTCATTTTTCCATGAAAAACCCATTGTTACACTGTAAGACTGCCTAATATCAAAACCACTGATCTGACTTAATATATATACTGATCATATATAAAATACATATTTTTCTATACATTCGCTATGGACATGCCAGAAATGATGTCAGTATTGCGTAATTGTTTTAAGTTATGGGCCCAAACATAATGCACTTTTTAAAAAATCAAGAAGTATATTTACTCCCTTAACAAGAGGATTGCTGAAGCTAGAGATTTTTTGTCAGGGATGTAACATTATTTAATCAAGATTCAATTGAATACAAAAAAATAGTTCTGAATTTTTAAAATTTTATAAGTTATTAGTAAAAATATAAAATTAGTACCTTAAATTTTGCCCAAATTTGACCATGGCACGTTTGTTTCCTGAGAGCACTGTTTATATAATTTTCATATAATGCACACATAAGGATTTCATCTTTGTAGTTTAGAAAGCTGAAAGAAATTGGCCAAATATTGTAGCTTTTATTAATATTTTTTATGAGACCATGTCAGACCCAGGCTCAATCCAGCCCCTCTTCAGTCCTGTATGTTGACCTTGTTGACCTCTCATCAGATTATGCACGCTTGAGCGAAGCATACATCAGCCAGGCAGCTAATGCCCAGACACAGTTGATCCAGGTGTCCCACCAAACTCATCTAGTAGTTGTTTTGAAAAACAACATAACAATAAACAAAAAATTAATAATTTTGTATTGGTTTTTAATAACAAATATAAGAAAAATTAATAGAAAAGGAATTTGTTAGTTGATGAGTAACAGAAAATTCACTTGCAGTTACTGATGATGAAAGAATCTTGTATGGATGGATAGAATGTCAATGTCAATGTTATTCCAAATAACACCATGCATTCACCTATATTATTTTTCAGTTCAATTTTAATGATAAAAAATTAAATCACATTATTCATTACTTATCATTAGGGATCATATGAAGGAAATTAATGATAGACAAAGATGCAGTTGATAATATTAATCTAGATTCCTACTGTGTCTAGTGTGTAGATTGATGTGAAAGTAGTCCAAAGTGAATATATACATTTATTTTTTTATATAAATAAAAGCCATAAACCAGGTACTTTTGATCATTATTTAAATTTGTGAATTTTGTACATTCTGGATTCTCAACATCATTGTTTGGCTAAAACTGAATAAATACTGGACATGGTGCGAATGCTTTGCAAATGTATTTGAATACGAATATGAATATATACTGCATTAAAAATTTTATTGCATAAGAATGGGAATTCAGGTAAAAATGAAAGTATTTGAATACCAGTGCAGATACTTTCAAAATGTATTCATGAATGCATTCATGAATATATTCTATAATATTATTTCAATAATCATTTCAGTTATATTTTATTTTAAAAAATCATATGATTTTCTTCTTATTTTATTAAATAAAAATTATATTGGCATAATATTTGTTATTAAATTTTAATAAATGGTTAAACTCTTTTAATTTATGTGCTGCTTATAAGTTATATGGCCAAGTCAAAATCTGAGTGACAATAGCACTCCATTTGTTAATAAAATAAATGAAATCATCCTCTTCCCAGTCTCCAAAAATACTATCAAAATCATACATAAGCGAAACACCAACAACTCATAATAAAGCTTATATTTATTACCACACAAAACCAGCATGCGCCTCTTTCCCAAATCATATTTTTTATCATATATAACAGCTGAGCGCCGTGACCCATGGGTCCCTTGTTTTTTCTTCCTGATTATTATTAAGTGGCGTTTTCATCAGCATACGCAAATGTAGACCTACATAACTATATTTAGCTATATAAATTATTTCAAATCTTATTAGTATCTTGAATGGAGATTTTAATTGTGATAACGAATGGCGACACACTAGTTCACTTCAACCGCAGGCGTAGTCTGACCACAGGGAAGACGAGTTTCCAAGTTCGGATCCGCATAAAAACAAACACGAGATGTAACTGTTGTGGATTCAAACCCTTATCTAACGGACGACGTACAAGAGTCTCGGTTTAGGGCAATCATAGCCATGTCTTCAAAAGCATAGCCACCGGCTGTGAACCTTTGAACTAACAGGTATCCTTGAAATAATATGCAGGTCTAAAGTAGGCCGATTAATGACGGCAGATTCAGAAATAGAGAACCGAAAATGTGTTAAGAGCTAAGCTGGAAGGAAACTGGTGTGTCCCAAGTGTCTAGAAGAGCTGTGATCCGTTCTTCGGGTGTCCTAGTTATATATTTATAAAAATATATTTGAGAAATGTCCCGTCTAATTCAATATGTTTTGTTATCGCCACACAAAGCTCCTTCGAGTATTAGTTCATCAAACATATAGTGATGTCCATACATGGATGTCTAATGTAATATATATATCAAGTTTAAATAATGTTACAATTAAAGCAAACCATGCCGTTAAATAAAATTTAAATGTTCCGCTCCAGTGAACTTAATTATTTATTTTAATTTAAAGTTTGTACAATTTTTGACATTACAATTATGGTAACCCATATTCACGGGGAAAAGTTTATAAATGGTGCTAACTGATGAGGATTCACAAATCTGTGGTGTCAAGTGCAGCATTATCGTACTCAGCGTCCCCATGTCTTGAGATGACGCCGCCTGTTGTATTGTCCGTACCCTCCCCCCGACTACTCACACCCGCCATCCTCTGGTGGTCGGAGGATTCCTGAGTCGCCCTCTCCTCCTGGTACTCATCATAGCGCTTTCTGTTTTTGCACAGCTTCAGGACTGACCCTGTCTGCCCTTCAGGTCCACAAATACTGTACAGTGACATGAAAACAGTCAGCGAAAACACAAGCGAGAAACCGATGGTTGCGAAAATAAACATTCCAAATTGTTGAAAGAAGACCAGCTCCGCAAACAGCATGAAAAACGAGGCCCCAAGCGTCGTGATGGCACCGGACAAGATGGAGATTCCAACCTTCTCCAGAGTGTCCTTAACTCTCTCCAGTCGCCCGCTGTACCTGGACATGTGATAGGCCTCCGACACGTGGACTATATAATCAACTGCTAATCCCACAATAAGACACAGGTTCAGAGACTCCAACAACTGAAAATATACGTTTATACTGGATTTAATTAGAAACGACACAAATAAATTAAGGGGAAAATATTGGTCAATTTTCAGATTGCACCATTCATTTGTTTCGTATCGAAGTGAGTCTCCTGCCATGTAAAACGACTTTAGATGTTTCCTCTTTCCTGCTTACTGGAATTATTAATACAAGTTCGTTTTACTCATCCGTAAGACACGGAAAAACTCCAAGGCCTAGCTCCTTTTCTTACACACAAAGCGTCAGCATAAACAGTTTTGTGCAATTTGCAAAACATGGACTCAGGATTTATGTGACCATGTAAGCCAACTTTTTACTTTAGCATATCGACCAATTATGGAAGACTTTATCTTTTACTTATTACCTGATATAAAACTTGGCCCCATCGAGGCTTTTGTCCGTGGGTATTTGCACCATTTGTCCTATTTGTACAATATGGCTCTGGATGCCTAAGGTTCAGTGAACTTACCCCAAAGCGCCAGCCAGCAATAGGGATGATGGCCACGACACAGATTGCGACACAGGCGAGCATAAACGTGGCAACAAGACCTGTGATGATGTTCTGTGTACCCAAAAATATAACAGCAAAAGCCAGGGCCAGCCCCACTCCGCACGCCAGTATACTCTGAATGGCCAGGGTCTGTCAAAAGTGTAGGGCAAACAACATACAGACAGGTTGTAGTCAGAATAAATAATTTTAATTATATCTGTAGAAAAATGTTTAGGATGTTGCGTTAGCATTATACATAGTTTAACTATCTCTGGAGCTGCGTTTCGATTTTCCAATAACTTTATCTATAAATGTATTTCGGGTGTTCCATTTAGCATAAATTTTGTCAATATATCTGGAGCTTCGTTTCGACATTGTGTTACTTTAGTTGCTGTTAATATATAGATACAGGTATGATATTATTACTGGAATTGTGTTTGGGCAGTTAATTAAGTATGTCGGCAGATGTTACTGTACAAACATGTTTCTCTCGTGTCGGCACTTATTCTCAATGAATGATATATTTAACTTATAACTAGCCACGTGCAATAGTTATGAACATATTCCCGTCACCGGAATCTGCATCAACTGCGCATCAGAGAGAGGGCGCTGTTGCTTATGTAAGCATGTTATTGGCACATTTAAACTTGATACATAGAATATTTTGTGAGAGCTTACCGATTATGAACCCTCTTCAAAATTAAAAAATTAAGAGCATTTACCAAAACAGTCCCGGGTATCAACAAAAGTCCGCACTCTTACCTGAATTATTCTGTACCAAACCCAGGTGTTAGAAAACTGGAAACCGTTCTGTAAGGGCGCCGGTAGTGTTGATGTCTAAACAAATATAAAATGTTTACTGTTATATATAATATAATAAAACATCACTAGCTTGTACACGGGCAAACCTTTGTTGACTGAACTTACAGTGCCACCATAAGCCAGGCCATTAAATGTTCCAATTAAGTTAACATGGATATAACATTAGAAAAGAACACAGCATTATATTATATTATATTATATTATATTATATTATATTATATTATATTATATTATATTATATTATATATGAAAAAAATATATCGATGAAGAAAAACAACTCTGTACATTCACTGCAGACGGTTTCACGATCCTCAGGTGAATGTTGTGTATATATATATATATATATATATATATATATATATATATATATATATATATATATATATATATATATATACACTCTTTAGCAATAACCTGAATCACTTGAAGCTGCTGTTAACCGAAACTTGTGATCGCTGATTTTACTTTTCATTTTAAAAGCCTTTAAAACAGTTGTGCTAATCAAACAATATTTTCTCTCTCTCTATTACCTTGCACGACCGTTTCACTAACAGAGCAGTAGTAACAACATTGTAAACATTTAAGTAGTTTAGTCCTGTGTCGTGTCATGGTTAATATCACAATGTGACGAGCAGTATTTCCTGATATTAAACGGTCAGGTGTGCCACAGTTGACAGTTTGTGGGTGCAGCTATATTTACAATATTAATTTACTGTATACAAATCAGGGCCGTTTAGACCTATTTTCCTCAATCAACACACTGGTGTAAACGGTTTTTCGAAGGATTTTACTTAACCCTGCTGAAAATTAAAAATCATAAAGATGTTTGATTACACCAGTGGAACTGTAACTGTGTGGTTTACCAGACAACCGAAATAAAATGACAACATCTATCAATTTTCTGAGTAGCAAAATAACCCTCTTTTTTTTGTTTGCTCCAAATGGTGTTCACATTTTCGGATTTTATTTGGTATCAGAATTGAAACTTACATAAGTTTCAGTAACTATATGTATGTACATGATGGTGCAAACTAGGCCTACTTGTTCTTTGAAGAAAGTGTTCCATTTTTCCATCAGCTGCAGGCCGTACGTCAGACCAATGTCCGTGGTGGTGAGCTCGGTGTGAACCCTGACCCCGGCGTACATCAGGCGGGTCTGACGTATAGTCCAGTCCTCTGAGGACAAAGATGTACGGACACGCAGTGGTAATTATTAGTGGTTTGCCGATTAATCGGTTAAATCGAATGAGTCCTTTTCTTTCAAAATCTATAAAATCAATTGCATTACATATACCTGTAAAAACATCTAAGCATGTATCATATCTATCCTGATTCCTGAAGAATCTGGATATATAATGTATCAAGTCTGAAAAAAAGTCGAAGCAACTTACCGTTTGAGCTGAAATCACGATTGTCTATCTTTTTCCGGCCCAGGTACGAGTTGAACTTTGACCTTTTGTCAGGAATAGTTTCATTTGTATACCGGTGTGTCAGCCAAAAGTTGAGCGCCACCTGTAAGATAGATCGAAATGAAAGAATAGATAAATTTTCCATCTCAAACAGGCTTTGTTTTCTATGTTAGCGTCTTGCCAGCAAAAAACGAGAGTTCTTTTACTCCAGGTATATGCAGAAAATAAATTATTGTTGCTGAAACAAATGTATGTAAACTGTGATTAATCACTTTATTTTTATGAGTTAAGGTTACAATTATTTTTTTGAATAAAATTTACAAACACAAATAAAAATAATAAGGCAACTATAAAGTGCCTTGCATACCTCGAAAGGCCTGCTGACGTAGGCGTACGATTGGTTCCTGTAGACAGCGGGGTTGTGTAGTATGATGGATTTGACGGTTTCCTTGGTGATAGGAAGACTGAAGTTCGATCCTACTGGATACTGCGGTTCTTGACCTTCATCCTGAAAAGTATTAGAATATTGTCGAAAAACAACTACGTTTATCCGTAATCACAAGGGCTAGGTCATGCATGAGGCCTGATACGACAGTCCTAGAAAGTCAGGTATCAGATAAAATATCCCAAAATGTACGTATGCACTACACAAAAAAAATTTTCGTTTCGCCACCAGTCTTTCAAATAAAGCTTTCCAAAACCTGTCGACATGAACGTTCCTGAATGATATATTAGGTATGTGCATGGATATATACAACGATTGTAGGTGTCGCCACCAATTTTGTGTGCGAGAAGGCTATATATCCAAGACTCACGGGCATGAAAATTTCAGGCTTACACATCATACATTACCGAGACCTGTGACATTCACCCTAAACGCATGGATGGAACCCAAGCGGTTTTAGATGGCACCAATAACCTTGTTTAAATGAGTATGCTGTGAAAGATCTCTGGACATGCAACATCTTGAGGCTGATACGTCAAAACTACGCCTGAGATATGCGTGATCTCATTGAATAGGCGAATGAATGGACTTCATGCAAAAAAGGTTGCAGATGGGGCAATAAGTCATGGATACTTGAAAAGACTACCGATGATGTGGACATGCAGCAATTCATGCCGATCCGCTACACCACTCCTTGGATAAATGAATATAGTATTGTACAAACACGAGGTTCTATGTGGCGCAAAAAGTCTTGTGTACGACAAAGCTGTCAAGGATGAATTCACATGCAAAATTTCAGACTGATAAATAAAACCACACACAAGTTATATGTAATCTTTACTCAAAACATACACAGAAGTAGATGCCACGCAAAAACGAATGTAGGTGGCGTAATCAGCCTGGCATACGCGATTAAGTGATTAGGGATCTCTCGAGAAATCAGACTACTCAGATATGCGCGATTTTTTATCCTAAACAGACGCACAGATGGACGCAATGCGAAAACGATTATTAGTGGCGCCCCCAGTTGTGTTAGATACCAGTTCACATGTGATCATACAATGCCAAGTTTAGGAATGTTCCGCCCAGCCGTTCAAGAGTTTCCCGGAAACGAACGCTGGCGGAACCCGACTGAAAACAATGAATGTATGTCAGTCACCTTGATATGTATAGCAAGCTATAAAATATTCGATTCACGACATGTCTCGTTTTATTTATCAATTACAGAAAGAATATTTTTCATGTAAATAGTAAAACTAAAGACAGCAATGTTAAAACTAAAAATGATCATTAAATTCTTAGTAAAGAAACCAAAACATATTTGACTAATATATATATATATATATATATATATATATATATATATATATATATATATATATGAACTAGTATATTACCAACTGGATTTCTCAGCTGACAAATAAGTATTTAGATTACTGGATGATATATAGATACTGATATATCTGTTTTGAACACACCTTGAAGAATTCCGCCATGTCCTTAATGAAACACGTGACGTTATTGGTACCTTTTTTGGGGTCGTAAGCAATCCGTAGCTCGTTCCGCATGTCACCCTTCATTTCGATCAATCGGTTACACAAATCCTGATGGCAAAGAGGAAGATTTTATTTTTACACATGTTTATATTCATAAAGAATCATCATTAACATTCATTATGGTATTAATAAATTTTCGGAGCAAATATTATGTTTGACGTTATCTGCCAAAATTATCTTCCAAAGTGGTTGCTTTATCCTTTACACAAGCGGAAAACCTGCAATGAGCAAACGCATGGACCTAGCGCGCATGCCACCTGGCGGTCACAACGCTCCATTTCTCGAATCAGGGGTTTTCGACCTTCAAATCGGTGTTTCGATTGTGTTTCTTTTGCTTCTCTTGGTTTTGGATATGTCGCGTTGCGCAAGGTCGGACATTTGGCCACGAAAGCTGGTTATGGTAAACAGACACACGTGGACTGTGTTTACCCACACACAGAATCATAATAAAGTATAAACCAGGTGAATATAAAAAGAAGGTTCGTGTGCCGGGATGGTTTTGCTGGGAGACTTAAATTTAGGCAAAATGAACTAAAAGCATGAGAAAATACACATACTATTGCAAATGCTTAATTACCTTTGAAGGTGCAGGTCAGAGTATATGGTGTTCTAAAAAAATTTAAGAAGGTATGGTTAGGCGAAGCATTTGAACATGGGAAGGTACCAAGTTAAACAGTAAAACGTTGATGAGAGAACATTGATGGGGGATTAAAGAAAAGTTAGTGCTGGGAAGGAAATAGTTAGCTGACCAGCAATGCTATTTGTGCTTCATGGTCGTTGAGATCGAAGCCTTGATCCCAGACGGTGCTGCCCTCACACGGATTGATAGCGTCGTATCTCCGCGGAGGACACATGGAGCGGTCCTGCTCGCCGAGGCCCCACACCAGCGTGACCTCGAGCTTGGGGGCCTCGGTGTTAGTTAAGAAGGAGTACCGGTCACGGTCACGTGCCGCCTCGTGCAGGTTGTCAGGACCAAACAATCGAAACTGAAACAAACAGGGAAATTTTCTAAAATACTTATGTGATTTTAAATTCATAAATTTATGATGTGGGATTTATGAGTGGCATACTATATATATGCAACTCTTATGCTTAACTCGTATTTGAATTTAATAAAGAGTATTTGCGTATGAGTATAAACGATTTTCAAATTCGAATGCAGTCTTGATGTGCTGCCTACTAAAAGTAAGAGGGAAAAATGTATATCCTACCATGACTAAGCTTCGCCATAATTATCCATTACAATATGTACAATTTCCTTCATATCAATTCTTAAATAAGAACTCACATTCAAATAATTTGTAAGCGGATTTAATTTATTCATCTCGAGTTTGTATTTATATTTGATTCCAGTTTATCACATTTATATTTGCATGATTTGAAAAATTTTGATTGAGAGAGAGAGAGAGACCGGGTAAATTACATTGATAATACTTACTGTTTGTTCTGCAAGAGTTATCCTGCTGGCACTAAATATGGCGCAGCCGACGAGAACTGTAAAACATGCAAGAATAACCCATCGCACGACCCTGTGCGTTATGAAATTAAAGAAAGGTCCTTTGAAAAATGTCACCACTTTATCGTTCAGGGATGTCTTTTGTTTGTCAGAGTCCCTCTCCGTACCACAGCAGCAGCAACAGCATTTCTGTTCATAATGTTTATGGTACAAAATCACAACAGACGGAAAAAATAAGATTACAGACATATAATTGACTAAGATTGTAAGGCCGGAGAAAGTGCCGAAAGCAGCGATCGGGAGAATAGGGGAGAATGAACTGACAAAGAATGCCACCATGGTGGTCAAAGAAGTCACCAGCATCGCTATTGCAGCTCTCTTGAACGAGACCGATAACCGCGTTTCCAATTTTTCAAAGTTTTCTTGCCCATGAAGGCGCCATGTATCTGTAAATATAAATATATCGTCAGCCCCTATACCCAGGAGAATGAAGAGGGCGAGTACGTTAAATATTCCGAAGAACTTGAAGTCGATGACGATATTATACAGTAGATTGGCTCCGAAGAAGCTAGTAATGATGCTACCAACGCCCCAGAAAGTAATCCAGAGAGACCCTGTCTGAAACCACATAAAGAGAACAATGAAGCAGAAACCGCCCAGAATGTATACCCAGTCCCTGACGACCTGGGCCATCACCTCCTGCCAGTAAAGCGTGTAGCTCATGAAGAAAAACTTGATGCCATGCAGTCCATGATTGTAGGTGTTCATCAAGGTTGGGATCAGGTGTTGTTTAGCGTATTTTGACCATTCATTTCGTTGCTGACCGCGATTGTCTGTTCGGTTACCGAAGGATTTCAGTGGATAACCAAAAAACATGATGGACCTGGTGCGGTCAGACTCGACGACTCCTTCACTCGGCTGAACTTTGCTGTTTTTACTTATGAAGTATTTGACATTTTCTGACACATCTTCGTTTTGGTATGCCAGTGCCAGCACACTGGATACATTGGTAAAACTTGGATCGTACAAATCTTCATCAGCATAGGAATATGAGCCGTCAAAAAAGCGGAGAACTGAATGGAAGGGCTGACAGAACCGCGCGCCCCCTACCTTAAACAATCGACAGTACTGGCGCTGGAATGTTTCCTGTTTATACAACCAGTTTTCAAATTTTGCGATTGTCTGAAGCGACTGCTTTGTAAAAATATTGCCGCCAGGTGTCTCGTATATGAGCCTGAGACTTGTCAGTGTGTACTCCCGCTCTAACACCAAGTCGTCCTTAGTATCCCTTCTAATACGTGCGTCACGGGAATTTGGATCCCCAAAACATGACTTCCGATCAAATAAACGCCCAGAACCCTGCAGCGAACAAAACTCGTCCACATTTCTCAAATACATATCTGCGAAACCGCTGACCCCGTCGTTACCTAGGAAACTGTAATCTTCAATGTTTTTATCTGGCGTTTCTGACGACCAAGCTCGCAGTGGGGCAAGTATAAGCTCGGGTTGTTGAAGGTATTTGTTCACATCGTGTAGATCAACCTGTATGTCATAAACATTGTCAGACATATACAAGGATCTCTTCTCACGTTTTTCGGATGAACTCGGTTCTAACTGGTTGTTTCTATGGGTCCATGCCTGCAATTTGAGAAAAGCCAAAACATAGTAAATTGCACCCCTTTTAGAATAACAAAATAAAATAACATTTCACCGTTTAAAGCATTGCTATAGTTACGATCGTTCTGTTTGAAAAAGTGGCATTTATGGTACCATTATTGTCATGCTCCGCGATAACAAGATCTTATTTATAAAAACAAACAAAATGAAAAAGGAAACATTTCTTTGCAGACGAAAATGGTGATATAGCTTTTATGATATTTTATTTCAGAAAAACGTATTTTCCTTTGTTCTTACTGTACGTTCAAATCAGCTTGCATCACTTAGTCATGAAAAGTGACCATGCAAGTGAAGTTGCAAAGTTCCAAATATGGCAAAGAACTGGTGCATAGCCCAAAAAAATGACACGCATGACCTTCGACCAAGGAGGCGGGGCATATGGAACAAATCAGTTATAGCCCAATAGAATGTTATGCAAGCCCTGAGATTGGGCTATAACCAATACTTAGCTAGAGAGAATCTGTTGACATTATGGACTGCCAATAAAGTGAAATAAACTGCGTAATAATACTGGTACGACAATTCCTCATGGATGCATAAAGAAATTGTCTTGTCGTCTAAGGAAAGAGTGCTGTCAGTTTCATGGAACGTCGGCAGGTTTATCTTTCAAAACATCATTTGATTAGATACAGCGATGAGTGATCAACGATCAGCGAGATCAGTACCCACCTGTGCCCTTTTGAACATGACGTCATTGTTGTTTTCCAGGGGGAGATCGTCGAAGACAAATGGTAGGATGGGGTACTTGGCAACAAACAAAATGGCGGTGATGACCAGGAAGCTGACGTGTACGGTAACGCCAACACCTGTTGCCAAGGAAACGAAACAAGTTTATTTTAGGCATTTTTCATGTTGCATCGTGTCGTTTAATTAATTAAACTGCATTGGTGGTATGTTTTATTTGAAGTATACAAGTTTCTTCTATGAAACCATATATAGTCTGTGAGTCCTACAAACAATAACAGGCTCAAGGCTGATTTGGCCTCTTGCTGAATTCAATTAGGGGTCATTTCATCAAAACATTAACACGTGTACAGGTAGACGTGGAATTTTATTGGACTGAAATGTAACTAAAATATGGACAGGCGACAAGCGACTCCAGGAACCAACCAAATCATATAGGCATGGATAAAGTGAGGCATGGCAATAAGACCAAATTTGTGGCATGCCCAAATATTCCAAGACTCACGGATGGACGACACTACCGATTGTTGTAAGTGCTACCAATATTGTTGTGTACAAGATAATGCCATCCTAGATGTATGGATATGGAAATATTTAGGCTGAATTGTCAAACCAATCCGAAAGATAAATGCATAAATGTATTCTTCAAATATGTGATGGTAGGTGGACCCACCTGTCTTGTGTTCCAGAAATCTACCCAAGATGGATCTACATGCACAATTTTAGGTGATACACCAAATCATTCCTGAGTTATGTGTTATTTTCATCAAAAACAGAACTACAGATAGATGCCAGATGAAATTGATGAGAGGTGGTGTTATCAGTCTTGTACACAATATAAATTATTCCAAGATCTTTGGACATGCAAATTTTCAGGCGGATACATCAATCAACTCCTGAGAAAGACTATAAAAATATTCTACGAAGACGGAACGGTGGGTTGCTCAGCCTGTCTGGTTTACGACAAAGCTATCCAAGACGGATAAACGTACAACATTTCAGTCTGATACATCCATCCGCTCCTGAGTTATTTGCAGTTTTCATCAAAAACAGATTTTTGGATAAACACTACGTAAAGTCGATTGTAGGTGGCGCCACCAGGCTTGCATACAAGATGGAGGTTTCTAAGAACTATGAACATATATTTCCAGGCCGATACGGCTAATCATTCCTGAGTAAAAGGCGTCAATGTTTTCTACGAAAACGGGATGGTAGTTCGAGCCAACTGTCATGTTTACGAGAAAGCTATTTAAGATAGATGGACATGCCAAATTTCCTACCAATACATTGAACCACTTCTGAGATATGAGTGACCCCCCCCCCCCCCCCCCGTAGACGCACGGATGGACGCAACGCGAAAACGATTGCAGATGGCGCCACTAGTCTTGAGTACGAAATGGAGGTGTCACGGTTCTATTGACATGCACACTTTCAGCCCAATAAATCGAACCACACCTGTTTGGACACTGCGCGAAGAAAAGATTGCAGGTGACGCCAACAATCTTTGTGACCCGTTAAATATGCATGCCGGGTTTCAGAAAGATCAGTAAACGGATTTCAAGGACCACGGCTGAATATTTAGGAACCACAAAACTCTCTTTTGGCGGATACACTCATAATATCTACAATGAATTTCACTGACATACTTATTACTATTAAATCGTGCGTTTAAAATCTTTTCACGAAGCGCGGCCATAAATTAAGTCTGTGAAGCGGGCCATTCATGTTCAATCCTCATGTGAGAACTGATGACGTATCACAACAATGAGGCTTATCAGAAAAACTAAAGCCTGAATCTAACTACAGATGAAGAAAGGTGACGGGCGAAAGTGCCATCAATCGACATTTTTGAGAAAAAAAACAATAAATAACAACATCTAGCTTTAATCTATTTAACTTCAAAATCCTCAAAAAAATGAAATTACAGGTGATATATATATGTTTTCTAAAAAGAATGTTACTGTCCCTACTTGGGCGTGGTTAAGAATAGCGTTATTCCACTTAAAACTTAGAAATACGGACCCTTGCCACCAAACTTTCTCAACAGATAGATTTATAGAACAATATATGCCCCCACAACAACTAGCCTCAGTCCAGTTTTGCACCTTCCCCTCCCCCCCCCCCCCCCCTTCCACCACTGAGATAATTTTTTTTATGAGGATATTTTGTGTATATGGATGAATAGTTTAATAAACTCAGATATATATTAATCGTGCTTATGAGGCACTATAAGTAGCACAGAGAATTGTGTTACTTACCGAAAATCATTCCAGGTCTTCTTGCAATCCAGCGACACCACAAGAGCGGGGTCTCGGGGGCTGTGAAAACCATTCTGCTGGCCTTCAAACCTTAAATATATAAACATAATGTAGTCAATTATTACAGGAAATTCTCGTTTTGTCGAACTAGCATAAGTCGAAACCCCCTACTGTCGAAATATTGAGCCGCCATTTCTAGCAGATTGAAAGTTTTATCAAGTAAATTCGGTAGTGTCAAGCCACAGGTTTTTCTGTTGGTCGCGTTGACATCTACACAATCCACCTTTGATATATATGTATATTGGTGTTACAAATAATGAGTCATGTCCTAGCTGACATGAGGCGCTTTTTTTAATGTGTAATAAGAGCCTGAACTGGTGTTTGGACAGTATTCCAAATTAAATAAGAGCCGAAGTCAGTCGTACCAATGCAGTGGTACTCTACACGCACTTTGCATGAACGCAAGAACTATTCAAAAAACAACCGCAGCTATTATAAAATGATGAAATGGCATGTATAGAAAATCAGTCAGTAATATATATATAAATATATATAAAGGTGAAAGAGACCAAAGGAAACACACATGTAAAGAATGAATTCTATATAAATATTGTGCTTGTGACATCATATTCTTATTATTATTATGAAGAACAATAAAACTTACCCTCTTCTTGCCAAAAGTCCTTAAGTTTACAGTGAAAGAAGAAATAAAAGCAGTAACATATCCGGCAACATTCAGTGACCATGTACAAAATACAGGACACAGTTTCTCATACACAGGTATGTCAAGCAAAACTTGTCAACAAGTGCGCATGTACTGATATCAAGATTTACCTAAGTCTGCAAGAACACGAGGCAAGCCATGATCCGCGTATTCACGGTTCCCTGACCTTGCACTGAATTTCAGGTCACACGGATATATGTGAAGGCTTGGCTCAATAGCTACGTCAATGGAAGCCTGGCGTTAACATGAGAGGGTTCATATGTACACGAATAACGAGCAGGCTTAGCCCGTTGTGGATTACGGTCTAGTGAATTCTATAATTAACTGTTGACAAAAGTGTACACACGTACACACACGGTGTCAGTATTATGGTGTTTAACAAGAACACCAATTAAGGTCATCCCAGAACGAATGCCTCACGCTGATAAAAAATAGCATGTAGTCTCAAAAAAGGCCCCTCATGATACGGACTGAGAGAATTTTATCTGTCAACATAGTCGAGTTTAAAACATTAAAATAAACCATGAAACTGCGACTTTTTATTTGAGAGTAAGTTCACTATTGTGTGCACGTATACTGGGGGAAATATGACGCAATCAAATGTGTAATGAACACCCACTAGCGTACACAAAAAGAACATTCAGTGACTTTGCTAAAGTGAAGACATCCAACTTATAAATTATCGTTTGTTTAACAGAGGAAGCGACATGGAACTTCTTATTAGTACGGCGCTAACTGTTGCTTAACTGTTACTACCATGCTTAAGTTGTCGTATTGTACTTATGTATATTAGGTTTTCGGCATTCTGTCACACGCTTTCTCGGAAGAAGCTTTCAAGGATGATTCAAGAACTATTCGAGCAATTGAAATGAACAATTCACTGACAATTGATTCCTTTGACCAGTTCACATCCAACAGAATTCCGATATGGCCTTTCGTGTGCATAACCTCAAATAAATTCGTGGACTTGCTTTGACACGTTTACTGAAAAGTGGCACCTATGAAAGGGTGTTCACTATTAATTGAATTCCAGAACGTAAGGTCGCCGTCTTTGAATTCCTCTGTGTATTATCTCAAGAACCTTTCGAAAACTTGCCATAAATTTTCTTTGCAGATTTAGATTTTTATTTCTGAGAGGGCGTGAGTAGTTAAATTTGAGGCCTAGCAAAAACTAATTGTGTACACCCACAGTAATAAGAATAAGATTATATGCTGCATGTGTTCGAATAACAGATATTTTAGAAATATATATATATTTTAAGTTTTCTATAGTACTTCACCATACAGTAATATATATAATTGATTTGCCGTTTTCCAATATATGTATATATATAATATTAACTTTAATTTTAGCCAATTAAAGTATATATAATTAAAGTAAGTATATATATATATATATATATATATATATACATACTTTAATTAAAGTATGTATATATATATACATACTTTAATTATATACTAGTATATATATTGCTGGACAAATTTGAGTGCCGGCTAAATTTACGGACACTGGCGAAGCAAGCGGAGGTGGTCATGGCGGGGCAGGGCTCAACATTAACTTTTCGAAGCACTTACCCGACTTTGCCAAGTTGGACAAGTGACATACAGCTTTTAAAATATTTTTTTTTACAAATATATATATATATATATATATATATATATATATATATATATATATATAATTACTTTAAGCCAATTAAAGACAGGATACAAACACCAATGCGTTTTATATTGAGCTGCACCTCAACAAGGAAGCATATTTCTTCTTAATTTAATTGAGTAACGTTAGGAGCTCATAAAACAAAGCATTTTCCACGCGGATCATTAGCTCTGGGAAAACCCCTTTAAAATGAAAATTAAATGATAATTCAGGAGGCTTTGTCATTATAGATCACTATGTATCGGGGACGCCAAACACTGGTTTAAACAAGTTTGAAAACGTGTGAACGAAAAAAAAAAATAAATGAATATCTCAGTCCTGGTTCAGATGAATATTGATTCCAATATATGAGGGAAGGTGAGCTTTCGCAATTCGGAATCATTACAAATCTAATACCAGGCAGTTCTCCTTTCGTGTCCGTTATCCGCTGCACCATTTTGGCAATCATATTTTTAAAAGAGTTTTGTTTGAAAATTTGCCATCTGTTACAGGTTGTAGGTTATATCGAATTTCGGTGCATTCTTCTTTTTTAGTCCAACTCATTCTAGTTACCTTTGTGGTCCTAGTAAAGATGTGTACATCCCAAGTTTGTACGAATCACGATAAATGTTAATGATAGTAAAGTAAAACCGTTTGCATAATTTCCACTGTTCCCGGAGCGCAGTTCGGAGAAATTATGTCAAAGTGACAAAAGACCTATATATCATATAAGATGTTGCTCTTGTTTTCGCCCCCTTGACCGACATACATTTTACAGGCATTGACACACGGGTATGAGGGTAGCCCAGGCTAAAAACAGACTGTCATTTATGAAAATTCTTATCCATGTACACACAAAAAAATAGCTTGTCAGGAACAGAAAATTTTTCTTCTGAATATTGTATACGGAGGCAGGGAAGCGGTACTAACGAGATTCAAACTCATTTGAATTCATGTATCATGTAGTGTAATTCATGTATAATATATCAAGGAAGGATGGTACGAGAAGTCTTGGTTGCCCTCAAAGTCGGGATGTAGAGACGGCAGGCCACGTGTTACAGAATCTCAAAGAATCTGAACATAGTTCAAAAGGATGTAAAGAACTCATTGTTACATAAATCGTACGAATTATAAATATGGCTATCATAACTAATACAGGACACTTTCATGGGCTCAGACAGTGGCGTTATATTGATTTTTTCTGTTAGCAATGTTACCAAAGTGTTATGAACAAATTTAAATGGGCCTGGATCTTGATAAAACGCTCGGCCCTTTCCGCTGGCGACCCGGGTTCGGTATCCGGTTTGGCTATGAGAGTGGGTTGTTCTCCGGGTCCCCCGGTTTCTTCCACCCTTACCGAAATACCGAACGCCAACATCCGAGCCATGGAGAGTGCCTCGTATTAGTTATTATAACAAGTTGTACAATCCATGTAAAATAAAGTTTATATCTAAATAAATAGTTTATAAGAAATTATTAGAAATTTTGTGCTGTGTAAGAGTTCCCCCGAAGGATCAAATATTGCTTTTTTTCTCAAGAGGATTCTTAAGCAAGGCGAGGCAGGGCAACCCAAACAGTATTATTAAAGTTGAGGTTTCCGGTTATTTTGCATGACAAAGGTACCACGCCACCAAGTGGCAAATAGGGAAAAAATGAAGGGCAGTATTAAATAGCGGGGCATAATATAGAATATCAAGCAGAACCTATTACTGCAATAATATGAATTAATCAGATAAAAGGTTTATACTAGTAAAATTTGTCACTGTGATCTACCAATAATGATTTTCTTAATTCAAAGAAAGCTAGAACTCATATATATCACACTGGCTGATAGACCCGGTATTATGGGCTTATTACCGGGGTTAGGGAGATTTATTTAACTGAGATGTGAAATGTTGGCTCATTTTTTTTATTCTAAAAGTTAACAGAATATATAGGTTTTCAGTGGGAAACTGTCTCCATAAGATATGTAGAAACATTTTGGCACGACTGCAGAATAACTCACGCACCTCTCAGAGGCACAACACTTCTGTGAACAGAAAACGTTTCTAGGTACAGCTGCTTGTATCTTAATTTTGCCACTTACTTTTAAATTACATGAATCCTTAACATCATACCGTCCGTCCGTATAAACTCATAATCTGGTGGAGTCAGTGCGTGAGTGATCCTGCAGTCGCTACAAAATTTTTAACATTTATTTTGTGGTTCTGTCCTCGTGGCAAAAAAATTTATAGCCCGGTATGTTTACCTTGATGACCTGGCCAGTGATGGTGTTGACATTGCGAACCGGAATGAGATGATGATGGTCTTTATTTCCTCCATAAAATGAAGATATTCATACATCATATCATATTACATAATCAAATAGATGTACAAGAAAATGCAACTAGTCCATAATTATAACAAGAAGAAATTACAAATATTCAACCAAAAACCAAAGATGAGTCACTTTTACATGATGTGTTTGATTAACCACCGTATTTCCTCAACCCAATATGTCACTGATATTATATATGACTATTCTTGTTACTCATATGATAATAGTAAGTTCCGCATAAGTGAATTTGAGTTGTCAAAAACAGATATTATATAAGGCCAAAGCCTCCAAGTAAAATTCGCTGCATGGTATAAAAACATGAAATGATGTTCCCAGTAAGAGTCAGGGTCATCAATATCTAAATCTTTACCGAGTAAAGACAGGAAAAATTCTTCATCATCAAGGTTATATAAGTAACGGCTCCATTCTACCGGCAATGCATTGCACAGACTGTCCCAAAATATATTTCTCTCTGAAGTTACACCGTCACAGTGCAATAAAACATGAATAATACAGTTTTCGATTAATAGTCCACACATATGACACAAAATAGATGTTTGTGACAGTTGTTGGCTGGCTGCTAGAATCTTTACCAGCCAGGAAAATTTCGAGACTGAGCCAGAAAATGCTTTTGCAGCCTACCACAGCACAGAGGGTCTGTACCACTCATAATGCACCTGTTTAAAGTACAAAAAGTCATTATCACCCGACACGCGTAAGGTGTAGAGTTCAGTTTCTTTCTTAATAATTGCATCTATTACAATTCGGGTCCATTCGGTTTTACTAAGCACGTTATCTACAAGAATAAACCTCTCAAGATACTCTTAAAGATTATAATGTCGAAGTAGACCATATATATCATGAATAAAACCTTTATTAAGACTTGAACCTCGCAGCAGAAACCAAATTAACCTATATGAAAACACCTGATTTGCGCATTTACTGCTACCGAGCAGGCAAAACCTATGCAAAAACTGCAGTTTTATTTTATCAATGAAAACTTTAATCCTAGGCATTGCAAAATAGGCTAATGCCATATCCGATCGTACTCTAGAACCGAGGTTTTGTGAAAGTTTCACACAGAATCTATGAGCTCTCTCTAGTATCTCTATATCATTAGGTCTGAGACTGTTCCATAGTTCCGCACCATTGAGCATTCTCGGTACAACTACACCTTTATACACGCTCATTGCGGTCAAGGGATTTAATCCTTTTGGGCGAACTCCAATCCCTACCAACGATAAAAATGACCCTCTAGCTTTCTGACAGGCACTAGAAACACAGTCACAATTTGTTAAATCTGGTTTATAGAAAATTCCTAAGTGCTTATGCGACCGCGTTTCAGAAATTAATTAATTTCCCAGAAACCAGGCTCTCTTACCCTCATATTTTTTATTTGCTGTTGATTCTCCCCCAAAACTAATATTTTTGATTTTGCAGGATTGAAAGTGAACCGCCAGGCCTGGCTGTAACGGTAACAAATATTTAGCATTGACTGCAAGAAAACTGGTTGCAATGCCAAATTGCCAATAACGAAAAGTCATCTGCCTGTACCGGCGAGCCAGTATAAATCTGACCCACATGAGCCCCTAGTCTACTGGCCCTAAGTTTGACCAATAGATCGTTAATATATAGCAGAAAGAGCCAAGGGGAAAGGACTCCTCCCTGGCGTGCGGACTGACCAATGCCAAAAAGGTTACCTAAATGACCATCATGGCGAACCGCGCTTTTCACATCAGAAATGCAATTACTTAAGAGTCTCCACAACCTCCCTCTGACACCGAAGGAATATAATTTAAAAAATAAACCATCATGCCATACGGTGTCGAAGGCTTTTTTTACTATCTAAAAAACAAGAATAGAATTTAGAACCTAATTCTGTATTATGGAGGACACATTATTGTAAAATAAAAGCTGCATGTGTCGCTGATAACCCTGACTGATAGGCACACTGCAATTCATCAGGGAAATTAATATTCTGCTGTGCAGAGAAGTTTACCAGCCTGTTTAATATGACTTTTTCCAGTAATTTATAAATAACATTAAGTAGCGTGATTCCTCTAAATTTGTCGGGGTCTTTACTGTTTATATTTGGCACCTTAGGAATTGTTACGATAAGACCCGTTTTCATACTCTTGGGGACATATTCAAGATGAATGATTAGATTACACAAATGGGTCAAGTGATCAACCAAGACCTCATCACCATATTTTAAGTGTTCATTACTCAGGTTGTCAATACCGGCAGCTTTCCCAGTTTTCAGTTATTTGATACACTGTCTTAACTCGGATTATCTAAAGTAACAATCAAGTGTTTCATTGTGTATCCTCTGCGACTCTTCTAGGAAACACTTAAGAGAATGTTCCACATAAGTTTTATGTGCATTATCAAAACGAGGCTCATCTTTTGGACTGTATAAATTATGAAAATAACCAAACCACCCTTCTGTAATCTCTTTCGGTTCACAAAGGATTATACCTTTTTCAAATTCCATCTCATTAATACTTGTGCAACTCCCTTTTCTCTTCCTCCTTATTAAGTACCAAAATTTATTAATATCAACCTCAGCGGAAGAGTCAATTTCATCAAAAAACTCTCTCTCAGTTTCCTCAGAAATATTTCTCAACTTAAGCCGAAATAACCGTTTTGCCGATTTATACTGAACATAACTGCTAAAGTTCTTACCCCTAGGCCTACCATCATTTATCCAGATTCTACGTTTTTCTCTCATCAAATCATGGAATATTTTACACTTGGTTTTCCAGTGTGGTTTTAAATAAGGGCTGAAAACTCGTTTTGGTACACCAGCATTGCCAACATCATGCATAGTAGATACTAATTTCAAATGATAAAGGTTTAACGTAACAATGTCACAAGCCCACACAGGCGGTTTCGTCATTAATGACAGTTTCATAGACAAAGGCTGAGTGTAACTGCTCCTAATTAAAGATGGCGATAATCTTTTCCAGTTTAATTGTGGAACTCTTACAGCAGTTTGTGATGACAGACGTTGTTTAAGGTCCAGTTCTACCAAAACCGGTAGGTGGTCAGAGACATTTAATTCATGGTCGTCAATTATTCTACATTGTTTCACCTTACCCAACATATTGGTTTCCACAACAATATGGTCTATTAAAGAACACGAGGACAATGGGTTAGATGGAATACATGTGTACCCAGGACCAGTGAAATTTGCACTTTGAGCACAAGAAACCAGGCCACATTCACTTAATATCCACCCAAGCCGCCTAACTCGTTCAGTATTTTGAAGGTTCAAAGACATATTTGCAATTTCACAATTAAAATCACCCATAAAGATCACCGTTCCTTTCATACTATATTCATTATAAATATCAGATAAATGATCCGACCATTTGTTGAACTCCTCATAATTATGATTTGAGCTAGGCATATAAACACAAAAAATATGGATTAATTGACAATTTAACATTTTCAAGACAATTCCTAAGATTCTATCACCAAAATTGCGATTTATAGGCTGTATATGAGCAGCAACGGACCTTTTAAAAATGAAGCAGACCTCACCTTTACCCCTCCTAAATGAACTGTATGGGTCTAAGGAAGAGACTGAAACGCCATGAGCTTTATAAGCGGGATCTATGGTGTCTAAAAACGACAGATTGTCTTCGAAAAGCAAATGTTCACTGATCCCTAGAATGTATATTTTATGTTTGTTTAGTAAAGTACTAATATATACGGCACTAGGCATCACGCCACGTGCGTTGAAACACGCTAAACGCAACATGTGGAAATGAGAGGTTACTATATCCAGATATTGTTAGAGTAATATACTCTAGTATTGCGACCCCGCCCTTCACCCTTTGGCCACCACCGTCTTATGTAAACACCAGGTGGCAAAAAGTCTGTGCTCAAAACTAAGTCTTTACTCGATTCTTTCACTGATAGAAAGCCCCCCTCGATCCTCTAGATTTCGTTGGTAGCAATTTTAGCTCGACGAAATTTACTCCCGCAGAGTACAAGTATTCTTCCACTGAATTTTGGTGAACATCACTCCTAATATTGCCAATGAAAAATTTGTTAAGTTTTTCCCTCGAGTTTGATACCCTCGTAGGTATCGAACAACCGATATCATGTTCATTTGCAGGGGACATAACACGATCAATCGCATTAGACTGGCTCCCTGCGTCGTTGTAGCAACGGTCATTTGCGAAACTTTGCTTGTCATTGTGACCCGCAGAAGCAGGGCTGGTCCTCTGACACATCTGAACGTTCTTGAGTCTCGGAAGAAGCACCCTGAAGCGCTTCGGCAAAAGTAACCTGACGATCTGGAATCATGTTGGATCCGACCTGGATTACCTGACTACGAAGATAGGTCATTGACTGGGACATACAAGACAATTTATAAGACAACGGTTTACAGTCACATTCTACGTCTTTCACAGTCTTGCGGACGTTTCCCATTTCACTATCAACGCGTGAAAACTTTTCATCAAAAACACCGTTAGAACCGCGAAGATTAACGATTGCTCTTGAAAGTTTATCTACATCTTTCATGAGAATGTTCAAGCTGCGCTCTATACTGTCCTGTCTCAGTTTCATGTCACTGAATTCAACAGACAGTGCAGCCTCGGACTGCTTAATTTTTGCTATTTCACCATGTTGCAAGTTCATGTCTGTTTTCAATGATTCAAGTTCTTTAGACACACGTTCCTGGCTGCTTGTATAATTATGTTCCATTTCGTTTTGTCGATCTCTGATCTGATCCAGAGAGAGTTTGAACATTGCTACCATATCACAGGCCGTAAGAGACCCAGTATTTGCTTGTATATGGGTAGCGGACGATAATTAGGAGATATTCGGGACGGTACTGAAACAACCAGACATGTTACTCTCTGTGCGCACAGGTTCATGAGTGCTCTCATCAACAGAGTTCTTATCACTATGATCTGGAATGTTGGAGTGATTATAGTTCGCATGGCTGGTATGGGAGAATTCATCAACATTTAAACACGCTATATTGGGAGTTGATCTCGATTTGGTCCCATTCACTATGTCCATGCCATTCACTAAGGTTGTAACAGCACCAACTGACGATGGAGTTTTTAAACAAAACAAATTGCTATGGAACTCCCCTACCTCACTGATTGACGCCGATCGTGGTCTCAGAACATTCACATCATGATCAAACTTAGAGGAATGATTTGCCTCTTTCACTTGCCTAGCACTCAACAGATAATTGATGTCATCAACAGGGCCTCCGTTAATATAAGAAATCAACAGGAAACAATCTTTGGCCAGTTTCACCTCAAGGCTTTCGCCAGATGTCGATCTTGGGGGCATGCGTTTAATAAGCGATCCACCGGGGAAATTATCCAGGGCA